>JAUMTS010544369.1:0-20283 GCA_032273385.1 Ophiopholis aculeata | reverse complement strand
GATTTCTGATTTTTTTTTCAAGGTAGCGGGTGGGACTTTACCCGAAGGTGGGACATTACCAGCGTCATTACGGTTCATGTACAATTGTACAAACCTGCTGTTTAAAAGTCATCTGTAATATATTCCTCTTTCAATGTTGCAAGTTGGTGCTGTTAAACATTGTGTTTATTTTGATGTTTCATGATGTATTTTTATACTAAATTTTTATTATTTTCATATTTTCTGTAATTTTGCCTAAGACTACTCTCAAGAAATTTGATAACATTAAATTGATTTACGATTGAGAAATTCAAACAAATGAAATTGAATTATGATAAAACGATATTGACTTATGATTGAGAAAGTTTGCTAAAATAAAATTGTGTTATGATTGAGAGCTTTGATACAATGAAATTGATTTAAAATTGGTTATAAAATCAAAACAAGCTTCTTAAACCTATGTTACCTGACATGCGATTTGGCACAATGATAATTTTTGTTTTGAAATCAACCTCATTAATATTCATGAGTCTCATTTGCATATGATTTGCTTAATAAAGACTTGGACTTTCCTCTTTGCAATGATATATATCTTGCCTTGATTGACCTTTATTTTATCCTTCAAACATGTGATTAACTCTAGATTGGTGTTTATCCTCAAAACGGGGTGGGTAAATTAAGGTTAAATTACATGGACTTCTCGTTCTGTTGTATTTTGAATACAATTTCAAAAGTTGAATAGTATGTAAAACATCTGGGTTTGAATTTAAAAAAAAACACCATGTAAAATAAATTATGTGCAAACAATATGCATCTTTAATGTATTCATTGGGTAATGGCTGTCACAATCAAACTATAAATCTAGTCAATAACTAGCATGGCATGACTATCTTCCTTGTACCTCCATCTCTCCTTGTACTTAATATATGTAAGAACATGAAATTACCAGAGGTAAGAACGAATAATATTTACAGACAAATATCTCAAATCCCCCTAACTCACATATAGAATCAACTCCCCAATATGAAACTCATTACCCTTCCTTTGGTCTGGTTTCTGTGCCATTGCTTGTAGTCTGCGTTGGAACACACTGCCTGTACGTCACACAGCATAAACCAATCAATGGCTTTGCTAGCTAGAGTGAGTCAAGTCACTAGTATAGCGTGGTGAATCAACGCTAAAAACATCTGTAGCCAGCCACACTCACAATATATATATAAAACACACTCTGCACTCAGTAGAGCAATTCATTCATGATAGTCAAAGGAGAGAGGAGTTAAAACTTACCAATTAAACCAAACCAACTGAGATACTATACTTGGGATTTTAAGATATACATTGTGTTACCATGGTTATAGCGGAGGATCAAAGGGTGACATCCAGTATGTCCAGCCCTATAGTGCTTACAAGAGAGCACAGACTTTTTATGGAATGGACAGCGTCCAAAAATTACTATAAGAAAGCTTCGAAACCAAAGTAAGTTTTTATAATTGTGAAGTTTATTATTTGTTTGATAGGTTTAAAACTTTATTCCAACTTTGTTTAAATGTCTTAAAGTATGCTTCGATTGCAAATTATGATTATATATTTTAGTTTAAAGAAATTGTTTGTACTATGAATTTCATTATAATATATTATAGTTGTTATATTTTACTGCTGTATTTTAGTATTTGATTGAATTGATGTATGGTAATTTTAATAATTTTTATTATAAAAAAGTGTAATTTCTTTTTATAATTTTATGTATTAATCAAATTGCATAATATTGTATGTAAAGTAAGTTGAAATTATTACGTAAATTATTAAATATTTCATACAATTTTTTTTCATATTTATTACTTCCAAATTTACTTTCACTTAAATCAGTAATGATTTGATATATTTACATTTATGTTTATATTACCTGATTATTATGAATAATTAACTTTATCAACTGAGTCAAAATCAACTGGTTTTGCAGGATTATTTATACCCTTGCAGTTGGACGATTTTGAAACTTTTAATACAACGCCTTGAACTGTTCATGGTGACTGAACCTTGAAACCAAATTGTTATCAGTATCAAACAAAAGTTTGTATTAGAACTGGTTTCCTAGGGACGTGACCACATTACGGCATTGTCACATTGTTCACTCAAAGTTTCGCTTCCTACACAAGTTTCAAAATCCATAGTTACCGTAAAATTGTATTTGCAATGTTTAATCAAAATATTAGTTCATAGTTGCAATGATGTGTTTCCAAATATTAGTTCATATTTGAAGTAGCAATGTTCTTTAAATTGTTGGTTAATATTTGAGTTAATGCATTGTGCTTCAAAATATTAGTTCATATTTGAGTTGCACTGCATTATTAGTTTCTATTTGAGTTTCAATTGCAATATAATTTTATTGGCGTCAACCTCTCGTGATACATAGTAACCGTAATATTGTATTTTGCAATGTTTAATCAAAATATTAGTTCATAGTTGCAAATTAGTTCATATTTTAAATAGCAATGCTCATCAAAATGTTGGTTCATATTTGAGTTGCAATGCATTATTAGTTCCTATATGAGGTTCAATTGCAATATAATTTTGATGTCGTCAACCTCTCACATGATGGTAGCCCAACTTTGTTGATAATTCGATTCGCGCGTCATCATCTCCATATGGATAAACTTTTAAACTTTCCATGAAGACACCAGATAGGCTTTAAGTCATCATATGATGCGAGAGATGATGTTGCAATGGTTCATCACAAGGACAAGATAGTTGAGAGGAGTCGAGTTACATTGTTAGGTTTAGATGAAGTAGTCCATGCCCAAGTAATTTGATATTTTCTTGGCTGCCGAATGGTAATAGAGAGCCGGGTGGTGATGCTATTTCTGATCATGTGGGTAATAGGTTATATAAGCTGATGCAATAGCATAGGGCTACTGTTTTATCATATTGCATGCATGTGTATACGTCAGATGAATTTCATTTTACATTTAACTTCGGGACAAATGTAAATTTAAATAGTTTTCTAACGAAATTGACATTTATCTACAAATCTTAAAAAGTACAAAATGTACCGAGAATATTCATGTAGGAGATTTGTTTTATTCCAACATTTTCTGGGAATTCAAATCAAGATCTCAAGCATATAAATGAAGTCATTATCAACAAATTGAATGTGCATATTTGTAAGAGTCTCACTAGCAATATCAAGTTTCTTCATCAATTTATTTCAAATTCTAATTTAAAACAAATCCTTTTCTTTCACATGCGAGAAACCACATATCTGTAAGCCAACGTTAGCATAAAATATCAACTCAATTTCATCTTGTTTCAATGAATTTATGCTACTCCAGGTATAAAAAAATGAAAAATTTAAACCATCAAGGTACTTGATTATTCACAGTCAATGGTTGTAGTAATAGTATGTCGTCACAATCCCCAGAGCTGACTTAGTCATCGTCCTCTAGTCATCGACTTGTGCATAAATCTGGGCGCTGATGACGTAGGTTGTGGCGGATTCTATGCCTTATGATGAGTTTTTGACTCAATCACTGGGAGGGATAACCCTCTCCATGCGGATGTCGAGTGCAGACGATATTGCAACAAATTTGAACTTTTTCGCCAATTGTGACAATTTCAAATTTTCATAATCATATTTAGCATGAAAAATACATTCAATTGAGTAAAAATAAGCCTAGTATTAGTTAAAAAGTTCCTAAGATAGCCCATGTGACTTTGAGAAAATATTGTAAATTGTCAACTTTTGTACACTAAAATTGCAGCCAGCATGTAAAGCATTATGAATAGGAAAGGGGATTTGTTCAAGAGGGTTCTTGCCTATCTGCAGCTGCTATTTTCTGTAGGGTTATTTAAATATAGAAAGCTGAGGTCTGGCAATGAGTTGTTGTAATAAGACTGCGGCTAATTTTAAATTCTAAGGAATACCTGGATGCGTGTGTGCGTGGTCACATTGATATTAACATACAATTAGTTAATGGAATTGAATTTTATGAAGTAAGACTAAGAGGGGAAAGGGTGTATGGTTTTAATACAGTTTGGATGAAATTTTATAACAAATATCTCTGAAAAGAGTTTATAAAAAATGTGACTATGACGTATATTTTGTTTTAAATTAAAAGGCAAATTGTAAGTGCATTAATTATTGATGACTGATTATCAATTGATGTGCAATATCTTCAAATTTAGATTTAAAACTGGTTTTTATTACTTTAAAATTCTGCAATATACAGAGAAAAATTTCAGATGCAGGTGGAGAATTATTTTAAATAATAATTTGGTACCAAACAGTGCGTGCCACTTTTTATAATATGTCATTTCTTTGCATTAATGTTTTATCAACTCATTTACTAGATACTTAATGTGTGATTGATAGTTACAAAAGCCATTTGTTTACCAATTTATTGAAAATGTGTATTAAACTACCTCCCAGGGACGGCAGTTAAAGCTTTTTTATGAACAAAGTACAGCTGATACAGCAAAATTTGTTTCTCATACGTCATTGGGCAAATTAATGCATTGTATTTGATATATTAAACTTCAAAACAACATAGTGAAAAACTACAACATTAATGACTAACCGTTAATCATTGAGTTGGTAAAGTTGATAAATTGTGATGTCAATTTGTCATTTTCAAATCTAATAAGTAATGATCATTAGTAATAATGACCAATTGCTTTGATTTCAATTTCATGTGTACCTCCTTAGTAAACATGATCTCATCATTAGAGTCAATATTATGAACATGTGATTGTGATAAGAAAACCAGTAGTGTTAATTTGTGTGTTTTCAGATTAAATCAGTAGTAAAAATCAGAGAAGTTGAATAATGCTGGCATATGTAGTAACCGATATGATTGGTTTGTATTTTTCAGATTAAAGGCCCCTGACATTGCCATCAACGGGATCAAACAACAGAAAGGCCCAGGTATGGGGTCAGACTACGACATAATCCGCTCACGGTACCAGCTCAAAGAAACAATAGGATCAGGTATGGACACATTTTATAATGATAAATACATTTTCTCACTTTTATTTCTCAGTTGTTAAAGCTTTTGTGAAGCTTGCAAGTTTGGGAATACCAAAACCTTATACGCATATGGTAAATGTGAAATCTGTATTGTTTGCCATTCTATGTTCAATTCAATATAACATTGTATACCATAATCTATTTTATATTTAGTTGTAAAACAATTAATCAACTTTAATTTTCACAAAATCGTACCATATGCAACCATTCAACTACCACCTACGCTACCTATGAAATCGCAATACCTGTGTCGTTGCATCAGACCAAAAATTAATAAACGGAAATCAGTTGTATCCGAATCGTCAATAAGTATAGATTTTCAAATCCCCAACTGTCTAGCAAACATGATTGGTCAGTCAATTGTCCTCGCTTGGACGATGTTGTTATGAACTGGGTCGTTCATTCATAAAATTTGGCTGGCATGGTGACGTCATTGTCAAGGTTATAATTGCGTTGGTACAGTGCCAGCCGCCAAGTCTAGTATTGTGTAATCTTGTAGATGAAAAAATATAAAAAACAGGTGTTTGTTTGAAAATAGTTTGAACAGCACTATTTTGTACACGTCATAAATTTATGCATTTGTTTGCCAAATACCGATTAAAGCTCAAATATAGAAAAAGTAAAGAGCATGTTTTTTTCCATTACAAGCAAATATCGGTTGTTTTTGTAGTACCAGAATATTTCTTTAGATGAAATTGAAGTGATTTAAAATTAAATGAGATTTAAACAAATTAACAATGTATATACAATATAGTGACAAAATAGCAACAAAAGAGGAAAATCAAAATCAAATGGCAGCCCTTTGAAAAAATTTAATTTAAGAAGTCTTTTGGATTTCATACTTTTCCCCAGCACATATTTAATACATATTCCAATTGCTGCACACATTAATGCATTAAAATAATATAATTTATAAAAACACAGACTGTTTGATAACGAGATGAGTGAAATGAAGCAAAACTTGCAATCCTCTCAATTGATCGCTAACCATATGTATCGGAAGTGTGATGTTGCAACTTCATACCCTCCTCCGCAATACTGGTTTCAAGGAGGGGAAAACCCAGTTGAAATATTTATACCCGTTAATAGTTATTTTAGATTGATTTTATATGAGTTTATAATTTTCTTTTGGAATGTGGTTTTGTTATTATATATACCCACCTCCGCAAATGTAACATATTGGTTCAAGAGGAGGGGAAAACCCAATTGAGATATCTGTACCAGCAACATTTCAAACTTTTTTATGCTTGAATTTAAATTTAGAAATGCGTTCATTATAACCATTTTTGTCAAAATAGAGGGTAAAACCCCTCTGTCTCCTACTTTTGAATAGTACCCGATGTAAAAACATCTCTAGTTTAAATGTTGAATGTAAATCAAAATAGTTAAATATTTAACAAAATTAGCAAGATTGAAGCATTTTTGAAAATTGACTTTTGTAATACATATATTCCTATTTTTGTTATCATTGATTGATAATGAACCCATGCTTTATTCAAATATATTTGCTTACTACGTTTTGTGTGGAGGTATTTTTAACTGTTTTTATCTGGAAATCCCATACATCTGTTCCATAATTGTTCATGTATCGATCTGTTTTTCTCTCTCTTTTCCGGTCCAGGTGGCTTTGCAAAGGTGAAGTTAGCAACCCACATAGCCACTGGTGAAAATGTAGCCATCAAAATTATGGACAAAAGAGCGTTAGGGGTAAGTCAAGCAAACATTTATTCTTCATGACAGGATTTGCTTCAAAATCGTAACAAGCTTGGAAGGATTTTGCGTTTTTAAGCCTCGGGGCTAGGTGCGTAGGCAAAATAAGAAGCATGGAAGAGTGCTTTAAAACACTCGTGGGTGGACGTTGTCCTTAATGCAAATAAATTCCAATGTATGCAACATTTTAAGATGTTGACGTCTAGTCTCATCCAATCGGCTGGGCGCTAATTAATGATGCAGGTATTTTTATACCCATTTGCCTCGGTTGCTACGGAGACTTGAAAATGGGTGTCTTCAACTGTCTCGGTGCGTTGGGTTGTCATGCACAAATGCATTGGTTGTGACAGCTTACTCTTAAGCAGCAATTAACACTCATGTCGCTTGGTTGATTTCTTCTGTTTGTCTTGATTGGTTTTGCCACGTTGGAATAAAGTGCTTAATTGGGTGAATCGGCAAAAGACAAAATAGAAAAACAAGGTGTTCAATGGGAAATTATTAAGATTGTCATTTTGTTTGTTATCATTCAACATAAAGCTGAAACAACATTGATAAAATGCAGGTGAATTGACATTTTTAGAAAAAAAAGTTAGAAAAAAGATTATTGTCCTTTGAATAATTTTGTTGTAAATATCAGATTATATTGAATATGAATCGATCCTGATGATTTATTTTTTATTGAAATACTAAGTAACGTACTGAGTTTGTCCTGATATTGCTATGTATGTGTGGGGTTCCTTTAAATGTTAATGTACACAATATCAATCAAGTTTTATTACCTAAAAACTGCTGGATATTGAAGCACTAAAACGATGCTTTGAAATGGCTTCCATAAAGTCGGGATGAAATGGAAACAATTTTCATTAGAAATGGTAAGCTATCATCTTTTTCCATAAAATGTCCATTAACTGATGCAAAGTATAAATGTCTCTTCCTGTGCCATGCGGGAGAGTGGTCCTAAATGGATATCAAATTGAAAATTATTTCCATAGAAATTATAAGCTTTCGTCGTATTTGTCTATTTTTTCTTCATTTATTGATGCATTTATTTTCATATTTTGTGATTTTTTTCCCTCTTCCAGGATGACTTACCCAGAGTGCAGACAGAAATTATGGCAATGAAAGAATTGGTCCATCAACATATATGCACATTATACGAAGTTGTGGAGACAAAAAACAAAATCTTCATGGTTCTAGAGGTAGGTTCATAATCAGAATTTTAACAAATTTTTTCTGAAAAAAAAGTTCATTTAAATAAAAATTTGTGATTCGTAAGTACTATATTGTTCAAAAGTTTGATGTGTTGATAATTATCAATATATGGAATATTGATTTATAACAATATTTTGTCCTTATTTTCATCAATACAGTACTGTCCCGGAGGTGAGCTCTTCGATTACATAGTGGCTAAAGACAGACTCAAAGAGAACGAAGCCAGAATGTTCTTTCGTCAAATCATATCTGCCGTTGCATACATTCACAACAATGGCTATGCACATAGGGATCTCAAACCCGTAAGTATAAAAAAAAGCATGAATTTGTGTAGATTTGTATGTGCTTCTTCGTATTTCTGACGTTCTCAGGGATAAATGAAACCACCCTTCTCAGTAACTACACAAATTATGTAACTGTTAACATCCTTGAGGGTCCGCAAGGTGATCTGTGACGCATTTGTTCAACAGTTCTATGGATTTACAAGTTGCAAATTCCAAGAAAATCCATTTGCGATAGTGCCGGCTGAATACCTGCATTTAAGATGTCTGAAAAGAAGTGCGCAGAGTCGTGTTGCAAATATTTCGTGGCACCTGGCTTTCTGCAGATTTGGTATTACACTGCTATGCCTCGTGGGCTTGAATATAACTGTTTGTATATCAACCAGTTTGGTTCACTTTAATTAAATATTTGCAATCTGATTCTGCAATGGGTGAAAAATGCTGCATAAATTCCTGGATTGTAATGTGAGTCGCGAAAAATGTTTTCAAGCAATACGGATTTGTATTTGTTGCTCCTCTGGGTTATAGCCAACCTTTAAAAGATAATCTGGTTGTCAGGATTTGGGATGCAATTGGTAGTGACGTACGTATTTCAATTTCAAGAAACCTTGTCAATGCAACTTTTACATGTTCATCTAAAGATTAATTCCAAGAATGAAATCTGTGACATTCTGAGCAAACAAGTCAAGAGTGCGCATTAAAGGATGAGGCGCATTTAGCTTTCCTATCTACCGCAAAGCCCACTCTACATTATAGAGTATAGTGTGCTCAGTCAAAGCTCTCTACAGGTGAAATTTAACAAGTCTTCAAAATGAAAAGGCCTTGGATCAAGTCCAAGTCACAAGTCTAATATTACAGTAGATGTGCGCTGTCAATTGGAAACAGATCTCCCAGTTAAATGTCAAAGTTGAAGATTGGTCGTTGTGTTAGCAGAAAATCTTTAACAGAAATCAGCAACTAGGTTTACCTATAATCATTGATTTACATTTCGAGACTGGTTGTCAGCTAAGCCTAGTTGGGGGTAGGGCAAAAGGCGTGGGCCCAAATTTAACTATAAATCCTTACTTAAAGACGAAATCAATACTTTTGAATGTAAATAGATTATTAAGGCTTTAGGGGAATGGTCATAAGTAGTTTACACCTTTACATGATCAGCAATTCTGAGAACTTACAGATTCTTGTACAGCGATACTATTTTCATCTTGTTTTTGTTTTTACTACCTTCTATTTGGAAAGGTTACACCAATATTGTTATTTGCATGCTCGAAGACAATTTTAAAGCTGCAAATATTTTAATACTTTAAAGTAACCTGATGAGCTTCACTTCCGCCAATTTTACGCTCTTGACTTTCTATGTTATATCGTTATGGTCATTACATGCCAGAAAATGTACTCCATCAAAAACATTTGTAATTATAGCCACTAGCTATTTGTATAACTGAATCGTTAATTTGATATTGCGCACCATGAAGTAAGGAGGCGTCCGAAGCAAAAATATCAATGCTGCAGCTTGTCTTGTCTTGTCTTGGTTGTTGTCGATGGCATCAATTCGGTAAAATTTAAGATAATACCCTAAGATATCTTTTCATTCACACCTGAAAATCTTGGGAACATTTTGGTGGATACAGTGAATTTTCTGAAAGAAGAAGAAAACAAAACCTGGCTCAAATTACTTACTACGTTTTTCTTCCGTGCTAAGATTCTCAGAAATTTGTCAAGAATGCTTCAAATTGCTATGCACGCACAGGCAAGGTGTTTTGGTATGCGCACTTGATAGTCCCTTAGATGTCTTGTATGTTACGCATGTAAGATCTGGGTTCCCAGGGCTCAATTTACGACACACTATTTGTTTTCTGTCTCCCTCTAGCTCTCTCTCTCTCCCTCTCTTTCTTTCCTTTTTACCTAGATTTTGCCATGCAACAAATTGTAGTGCATCTTATCTGAAATTCATTTAAACTATTGATTCAGTGTTGACAGAAATTCACTAGAGAACCAAATCTTAAAGGCAGTGTAGCAGTTCTGTGATTTTTTAATAGCTATATTGAATAAAGGTTTAGATTTTTAACAACGTGGCCTTTTATTTCTATTTTCATTTCTCCAGGAAAATCTCCTTCTTGATGAGGATCAGAGTTTGAAATTGATTGACTTTGGCCTTGCTGCCAAACCAAAGGTAGGTACCTAATTAAATTTGTTTTCATTACACTGAAGAAAAAACATGTTCTTCTTAAATGGCAAGTGTCATCCTTGGTGATAAGAGCAAGTTCTCCACGTACTCCTGCGGCATTTGTGACAGTCAAATTAGATGAATCTATCATGCCTGCATTATGCAATCCATTTTTCTTGTAGTACAAACCCTGAATATCAATCAGCATAAACCCACAACTTGCTGCATACAATTATAATACAAGCCTCTGCTTGCCCGGGAAGATTTTAAGGTCAATAATCTTGATTCTACCCAAGCGCTGGGTACGGTACCCATATTTCTGACGTCACTAGCTAAATCTCTACGTCACTATACAATCTCCCCAGGGCATTTATGAGCTCGCTGTACATTACTTATATTGATTAGATTTTGGGTTGAAAATTACTGACAATTTAGATTCGGGCATGTTTGAAACTATTATGTTAAACTTGAATGCAAAAAATTATGTGAAGTGTGTTCATATTATTCTATAGTGAATAAACGATGCACTTTCGAGGTTAATTTGTTTGTAATTATTTTTCCATTAGGGGTCGTAGAGATAATGAAATCATCTTGATTGCATTTTGAGAAAAGATTTGGAATAAGTTCGTTCTTGGGTTTGTTGATAGCTTAGAACTTACCACACTTAAAATCCCACACATGTTTTTTAGAAATCCACAATATTTGTCCTGACCTCTTTAAATGCAATTTCTTAAAAAGAAACACAAAAACACCTTTATAAAGTGTTTTGATGGTGTAGTTAGGTCAAAGACGTTGATAGTGAATTTGATTTGCGTCAAATATTTTGTTTACACACATGTCAACAAATGTGTTCTTGTTTGACAATAATTTATTTGGGACAGGAGGGGAAACGGAAATGCGACTGCTCATTAAACGATTGCGTATGTAAGCGATTTAAGTTGTTTGCAATGAAAATGTTTTGACCATGTGAACAAGAGGTATGTGGGTCGTGTAGTTTAAAAACGTGCACAATCTTATAATGGAGTCATCACAACAAGTTCATTTGGTACAATCTTTTGTTACATAAGTTCTCTTTATTAATATTATTACAAACGGTAATCATTATAGCCCATTTCCCCATACGCATCATCATTGCCCTTGTATGTTTTCTATGAAGGAACCCATAAATTTAATCTTATTGACCATTACAAAATTAAAATTTCATAAAAGAACAAATTGCAAACTTGGCAAATATAGCGTGTTGTAAATGTGAAGATTGCAAATCCGGTCACGACTGCCATATTAAAGGCTTTGACATTACTGGGTAATAATTGCTCATGTAGCCTTTAATTACGCATTCAGATTTATCCTAGTAGACGTTTTGAGCTCATGAAGCCCTAAATTAAGCATTCAGAATTATCCTTATGGGCTGTCGAGGATTTGACTTAATAGTTTGGGTTTATGGAATTACTAGGGGCCTGAGAATCATAAAGAGTTGAAGAACTTTAGAGTAGTTTTCTAAGTACTTGAAAGCAAAGACTTGAAAGCAATGGTTTTCAGGCAAGTGATTTCTTAGCCATGCTTCAAGTCTGTCTGATGAGCACAATGATCATTCATCATAATTTATGACTAGTTCTTTTAACCATATTTACACTGATGGTGGTCAAGTAGGGACAGCCTTAACGGCTTTGAAAACTTGGCGCCCAGATTCATGGAGGAAACTAGAGTAGGTACATCTTTACAGGCCGTATTGCCTCATGTAATTCTATCTACTTGAATGTTAGTAACAAGTATATTTACTTTGTGCGATGTTAAAAGCTTTGCTGAGTCGGTGACATTTAGTTAAATGCAGTGGGCTGTGTTTATCATGGGGAAGAGGATTGAACAAGACTTGTTTTATGTTGTGAATTGGGTTCTACTTGCTGAATGCACTTTTTATAAAAGCATATAGGTTGAAATGTGATCCAATTTTCCCAACAACTTAAATTTAAAAAGACTAGAAAAAAATAATCATGGACATTTGAAATTCAATCCAATAAATCTTTTGTGCACAAAGTTAATTTCCTATTTCAATTTCAATAAACACTCATCATCTGAAACTATTTATCCTGCTAACAAATTTATAGTTAACAAAAGAAATGAACCCATAACTAATTGAAATGTAGGTGTTTGGGAATGTAATTCCAGTTGGGATCGATGTTGTGATAAAGATATTACTCGTGAAATTCATCAATTATTGATGATTTTATTTGACACCCTGCGATCTACTTGTGTAAAATGTTGACATTTGGGGATGGGTTGATGTAATGAGTTTGGACAAAATGAGGTTTATAGAATGAAAGCAATCAAATGGCTGCTATAAGCAAATATGACTCTAAAAAGTAGTTGTGATGTGTATTCAGGGTACTAGTTTTACAAAAAGCAGCTTTTAATGTTAGCGTGTCGTGCACCCACTTTAACAATGTTGCGTGATCAGCACCTCCTCCCACGTAATCCAAGGCGATATTTCAAGCGACGTAAAAAGTGTTCTCGCAGACGAGTTGACAAATTGGCGCTGTATCCACCCGACAGCCAAGTTTTACTCCACTGGCGCGATGATGAATTGAACCAATCATGAGCAGGGGTGGGCGGTGTTGATACAATGTAGTAGTCAAAGTTTGCACGCTAGGTCTTCAGTACATAGATGGGGCCAGGGGTGGGCGGTCTTGATACAATATAGTGGTTAAAGTTTGCACGCTAGGTCTTTAGTACATAGATGGGGCCAGGGGAGTGACTATTTGTTTGTCTGATATTAAACAATACTGTATAGATTTCCCGTAATGATATTTGTTGTATAGCACTTGATGTACTCGATACATGATATGAGTGTATATAACGCTTTCTAGTCACTTATCATGAGGTTAAGGGGCCATTAAGTAAAATGTCATGTTAACATTTGTTCCGGGGTGGGTCAGATTCAAGTGATTGGATACCTTTAAGTATCAGCATAGCGTGGTTTGTGTGTATATCAACAGACAACACGCTTGATATTTTCATAATGGGAGTCTAGAACTCAATGGCACTCTGACATTTGAGTGTATATTGGACGCAGGGACGGCTGGCAAAGCTGTACAAACATAACACAGCATGCATTACATATGAACAACCAAACTTGTACTGATTTTGTAATGAATAGAAATGAAAAGATAGGGACATGCTAGGTTTGGACGCTCTTCACCAAATGTCAAGTAATGCATACAAATAGATAAGTTAGCTAGAATTCTAAATTTAGTTGTATATTTCTTAATCTTTATTCTAAATTTGCATCTTGTGTAGGGAACATTGATGCCTGGTTCTAAATTTGCATATTGTGTACGGAACACTGATTGCTTGGATAACTTATCATGACAAAAAATAGCCACTTAATTTGAATACTGATTACCTAGGGGGGACTTGGGTATGGTTGAAATAACCTCTACCTATTATACCATTATACCCCCCCCCCACACCCACCCTTTCACTCTTCTTTGCTCATATATATCAAGCTTGACTAGATTTCTTCAAGGTGTTTGGCATTAATTGCTAGTTTCTAGCTCTGGGCATAAGTAAACCCACACGGTCCTCAAGTTACATCACTCAAATTGACACTTGCTATTATCATCACAAGTCGCGCCAAGCGAGTAGATGCGCTTATATAATACATCTTGTAATCCCGCCGGGCCTTGTATTATATATCCTGTGCTTGCTAATGGTGGATTGGGGTACTACATCAATTAAGCGCTGGCTGGGCGGGCTTGGCTAAAGAATTGGTTGGGTTTTAGTGCAAGACTTTAGCAGTGTTTTTAGGTTAAATCATTATTTGTTATCCTAACACCAAAGTATACGGCTTATAGCTGATTGATACTTACTTGTATTACTTGAAATATAAAAGTTGAAAGTAAATGGCAAGGTAGAATATCATACTTTGCAAAATTTGGTGTTTCACTAGAACAAAAATTGATTATATAAAGTATTTTCTTTTCTCTTTGTATCTCATGTTTCCAGTGTGAATGTATCAATCATGTAACAAATCATATCTCTAATGTGCAACAGTTTCTCTAAATTTTATTTTCCCATTTTATTTTCCTACAGGGCGGTATGAAAGATCATCTAGAAACATGTTGTGGTAGTCCAGCTTATGCAGCCCCAGAACTTATCGGTGGCAAGGAATACTTGGGTGCTGAGGCTGATATCTGGAGTATGGGAGTCCTTCTTTACGCCCTCCTTTGTGGTTTCCTACCCTTTGATGATGAGAATGTCTCCGTCCTGTACAAGAAGATTCAGCGAGGAGAATATGAAGAACCCAAATGGCTGAGTGATTCTACTAGATCACTAATCAGACATATGCTGCAGGTACGTCCATGATCATCTTGTTGATTAACACACCATATGTTACAGATTAAATCTATTTTTAGACTTTTGCATTAAGCCTGGGAGGTTTTTTATTATTATCAGATGATGAAGAGTAACTTGATTAAACTTGTTATTTATTTATTTACTTCAGGGGTTTTATATTTGCATAAAATTTGTTTAACAATCAAATATTTTCATATTTAATACATGACATATTAGAATATTTTGTTTCCTTAGCTCTTCGAACCTGTTATTTGGTCAAGCTGAAATGCTGCTTTAGATAATGATATTAATCAGCACATATGCACCTATCTGTTTTCTTTCTCATAGGTGAATCCAAAGAAACGTATCACAATGAAAGAACTCTTACACCACCCATGGCTGACCAAAGGAACAGACAACATGAGTGTACCATGGCACAGCATGTGTGAGAAGAAGCAACTTAACTCGGACTGTGTGGAAGAGATGGCCTTGTACTATTGTAAATCTAAGAAAGAGATGTCTTCAACAATCAAGCAATGGAAATATGACGAAGTCACCGCAATCTACTTCATCATACTCAGCAACAAATACAGAGGCTGCAATATTCGGCTACACCCCAGAAGTAAACCGCTGAGTGAAAAGGTAGGTTTTTAATCACATTTGTAATAAGAATTATGTATGTAATCAAATATAAAAAATTAGTTGTTGGTCCTTACTAAGAATTTCATGCCAATAGGCAATTGTGAGACAATTTGATGGTGGTACTTAGGTTACAGAACCAACCCTTATGGATTGCAAGATATACATTCCATGGTGTCACATAAAAGTTCATGTGTATGTGCATGTAAATATAAGTTACATAAAAATTAATTTGAGCTTGTACATAAATTGAACAAAACACAAATGAAAACAAAATGATTTGTCATAACACAACAAAGCTATCCTACTTCAAGAATTGACAAAGGGATTCTTTATAATTTGTTTCTTTCTTATTTTTTATCTTTGCAGACACACAATACCATCCAGCAATCCCACAGTGTTCCCCAATCCCCAGTACATCAACGTCATTCACATTCCACGCACGCCCAAAATAACAATCTAATGCCCCCAACAAGCTCTCCATACATGTTCAGCTCCATGGAAGAAGGTCTAGAAGACTTAGAAACATACGCCCCATCCCGCCACACCAGAAGACGACGAGCATCCCACGACGACCAAATAAGCAGTACCCCTAACCCGAAGCCCCCTCAGTCAAGCTGTATACACAATAAGAACTATGCATGCTCCAATTGCTTGGAGATCAACACAGCTCCTGTTTACCTCAGACCACATTCAGCAAGCAGGAAAACAGAAGAAACCTTCCTCCACCGAAGAAGCTGTCCAAATAAGGAGAACAGTTTTGACGACTTTGCAATTCCAGTAGGTGTTCCACCAAAAACACCAGCAACAAGATATGCCAGTAGAGATCCAAGACAACAGGTGTACGGAGGGTCAGTACGGCGGAAGAAGACTCCACTGAAGACTCCTGTAGTGCCTACATTGTCCCTTCCAGTGCCTAGTGTTCTGTCCCCCTCAAGGTCTATGGACAACAATCTACATCTAGTCGCAAGTAGCAACGATGAATTTCAAGATGTACAAAGGTAAGTGTCACAAAAATTGATTCTTCTTTTCAAATGAATACAAATGTTTTCAAAATGGTTTAAAGATAGTGCTAAATGTTGAACCTATGTTCCAAATATGGATGATGAAAGAGCGTCAATTTTGATTTTTTGTGAAATTGGCTTTATTTGAGCTATTTGTTTTTCAAATAAATTGTCAAAATAGATAAAAGTCAACAACAAATGTTAAAGGGAAGGTGAATAGGTGATTCAATTTCAGATTACTCTTGATGGTTATGAATAATGTCATTTTCTGCTCTGTGACAAGCGATAGACAACAATAACTCATGTCCACTTTTCCTTTTTTCTCATTTTCACAGAGCTGTATCAATGGAAGATGCACTAAACCAAGTAATAGCGCAAGCAGAAATGAAGAAGTCAAATCACGGAGGCTCAGCAAAGAAAATCTTTGGCAGCTTTGAGAAAGGCATCGATAAAGTCGTCGGCTTCCTTACCCCAAGAAAATGGTCCATGTCCAGTCAAGACGAACCCAGGAAAGTCAAGGCTATGTACAGTGTGTCGACAACGTCGTCCCTCCCTGCCGATGTTGTCCTTGATAAAATCAGAGAAGCCGTCAGCCATACCAGTGTCAATGTGTGCAAACAAAAAGGGTAAGCATCCTCTCTAACTTAATATCAATAAAGTGTGCTGAGGCTGTGTGGATTACAAGTCAGGTTGGCATAGTGTTATATAAAATAACCTGAATTGATTGAATTTTTTTATTATCACATTACATTTTAGAGTATTTTGAGGATCCAATTTCAGTATTTCACTGTCTTTAAAAATAGTCAATTGTAAAATGATATCCCAATTGATATGGACTGTTGTCGTTCAAAATCATAATTTGCCAAAAAACAGTCATAAAGTCTACTATGATTTCCCTGATTCAAAATCGTATAAAAACTAATGAAAAATAACACTGAGTATAAAACTTCACTATCTGGAAGAGTTTGTTGTCATAATCTAATCCCAACTTTCCCATTGTTCTTATCACAGGTACACACTACGTTGCAAAACACAAGACGACAAGGGTCGTACAGAGCTGTCCTTTGACCTGGAGGTGTGCTTACTACCGCGCATGGATCTTGTCGGCATCCGACGCAAACGTCTGAAGGGTGACACTTGGGAATTCAAAAAAGTCTGCCAGCTCATCCTTGACATTGCTAAGATCTAAATTAACGTATACGCTGACATTTACGCAAGAAGTTTATTTTCACGGATTTTGTGGCCTGTGACATTAACAAAATATACAAATCTACAGCATTTGTATGCCATCTGATGTAACAGAAGTCAAGAACAATGAATTTAACACCCCATTAAAGGGTTAGTAATTCTTAAAACAGTGAAAAATTATCTGTCTGCGAAAAATTGTCTAGATACACAGTATTTGCTCTGGTATGGATCAGTCATCATGATATTGGACAGTTGAATTTCAACATATGACATTATGTAACAAATATTTTTTTGAAAATCACATAATATTTGTCTCATCAGCTTAAAAGTACAATAAGTTGGTTTGATTTTAGACAGTTTTAGATTTTAAACACCAGAAATTTTAGTCACATTTTTAGCTAAGAAAAAAATTAAGTTGGGCTTCCATAAAGACGAGTTTATTCAGATATGAATTGTCTGGTCAAATTAAAAACAAAGTTGTCGTTTTAACTAAATTTACCCACCTATTTTTTTATCTTCCTTTTCCAATATTCAAATAATTACAGCTATAATATAATGATAATACATGGATTGAGTTTTATCTTCTAAACTCCTTAGACCACTTGCAAAAACGACCAGCATTACATTAATTTGATTTGTTTATTGAAAAAGTGTTAGTCTTGGAATTCCCAATTATGGAACTACAAAACTAAATATTCATATATTTTATTACTACTACTTTCATGTTTTAACATATTTCATTAAAGTATTTCACTCTGTATAAAATCTTATGAAAACACTAAAGTTTGTTTCATATTATCGGCCATTTGTAAATGTAAAATGGTTTGAAAGTTTTAAGACACTTGTGGATAAAAAGACACTGTTTAATTAATTTCAATTTTAATCGTATACATGATATTGTAAACTTTCTGCATTGTTGAATAGTACATTATTATTCATAAGTGATGATACTACATCTTTTCACTTTGTATAACAACTTGTTTCAGATCACTATAAGAAAGATGTCAATTAAATCATGACAAAATATTATTACACTATTATATTAAGTCACTGACAAAATCTCAATGAGTTCTCCTTTTTATCAATGTACAGAAAAGTGTTAAATCATAATAATTTGATATTAAGATGTACAGGTTTCAATAGAAATGAATGATAAAATCAAGACGTTTTGTTTTAAAAACAATTTGAGTATAACTTAGTTTGACCCTCTTCTAGCAAACCGTCAAAAGTATGCCTATGAGTTGGATTGTAACATAGTGTACACCATATTTACAAAATACACAAAGTGCCTTATATTCCAATATTGGATTATGTAATCTCAATATTGTAGAAGTCTTGAATTTGATGCCATTTTTCATACTAAACCACTACTCTTATACCATTATTGTTTTCATGTTTTTTCATATTAACAGCAGTGTTATAACTGTTGGGAAATGAGGACGATAATTGGTCACATTTTCAGCTTTGTTAAGTTCATTTGTATATTGCCATGGTTTCAAGTAGTCGCCATTACTGTCTTGGTGTACTGGCTACAAAATTTACCCCATTCTGCTATCAAGTATTTTTAAAATTTATTTTTACCATTTTTGCTTAAGTAACAAACAATATCATGTTGATTTTAATTTTGGACATTTTATTATGTTTACAAATTTGGCTAACAAATTGCTTTCTCATAACATTATTTAAATATGTTGAAGGCTCAATGCACTTTATCACAATGTATGATGGGTAAGGTGCAATGAGCCTCAATAACAATGTTCAAGAAGCAAAAAGGAAACTATGCATATTCATGAACTTACCAAACAGTAACAGATGCCTTTTGTATAACTGGTATGTTTTTGTATTTGTCTTTATCACTGTTTTAATATTTAAAAGTGTTTGTATAAAAGTAAGCCTGCCTTCCTTTTTAAAAATGCTTTTTATATGTGATAAATTGATAATGACAAAGTGTGAATTTTAGCAAAAAGCTCAATAATGCTTCACAATTTACAGTTTTTATTAGGGATCTTTTTTATGTATTTTATAACTGTTTTAGTTCTGAAAATAATCGCTAATCATAATTTTAAAACCCAAATGAATATTTTAAAATTAAATAGTCACTCTTTTTCAAAGCTGTAATAGGGATTTTCAAATTAAAATGTGATCAGATCTTGATAATGAGTCTAAAACTCTTTTAAATTATAAACAACAATTTGTATGTTTGCATCTTTAAAGAAAATTGTAAAATAGCTGTTTTAAGTACACAATCTGTATAAAGGAACTGTAAATTATTTTGTGTACTATGAATTTTATTTTACAACTTAGCCTGTCTCTTGCTGCTTTTATATCCAAAAACTCTTGTAATGTCAACACGTTCAGCTTTCAAGTATTCTGATTTTTGTATCATTGTCTAATTCTACAAATCAACAAAATGTTGTTCTTCTGTATTTGTATCTTCCATTGTATTTATGACGACAAAAATGAATAGGCAGAGTACGCCTTGCAATAAATTGCATATGATCATTTATCTTGTATGAAAACTTGAACTTCAGGATCGAGTCTGTGTCATTCAATTTGTGTATAACACTTCGACAGGTTTTGTTTCCATAATTTTTAAAAAATGACTAAAGTTATTGCGGGGCGCCGTGGCGTAGCTGGTTAGAGCATTGGTCCATAATCTAAGGGCCGAGGGTTTGAAATCTGACCTCTGCATGTAAGCGTTGAGTCTTTGAGCAAGACTCTTTATCCACATTGTTCTCGCCCCACCCAGGT
>JAUMTS010543258.1:0-13099 GCA_032273385.1 Ophiopholis aculeata | reverse complement strand
TACTATCAGAGTATCATACGGGTGGTTAACCTATTAGGAAGTTATGATGTTTACAGATTCAAAAGCTCTGTGAGACACCCGAGTAGAGAAACGACAGCGTTCAAATAGAACAAAAAAACCTTTTTTGTGAATCTATCATAACATTTAAGGTATAAATGTAAATACCTTGTTAATACTTGTTTATGTGTCTTTAATATTTGTAACATGACTGCCAATATGGAATTGTCTAGACTATTTAGACTAAACGAGTATTAAAAGCGCTGTGTTAAGCGCAATAACTTAGCCACGAATTGATGGTTGAAACATCTGCATTTTGTCCAAATCACCCAGTGTATGTCCTTTAAGCAATAACAACGAATAAAGAATGATGCTTAGATGGGCAGGCATTACCAAACTTCATCAATGAGTCAAATATTATTCAACAGCCCATGTCAAAATAAACTCGTTTGCTATACAAACCATATCACAAGGGATTGTTTCGCTTCGATCAAACAGAAACCTGACTCTTGTTAGTTCCGTTCATTGCCACCTTGACTACATAATAATGTCCGAGCTTCAACATACTCTACTTGTCAAAAAATGCTTCATATTTCAGGTCAACGGTAAAATGAGTACCTCAAAGAGGCGTTAAAATGAGTCATAAATACCCCTAGAGAGATATCAGTGAGTGGACAGCTAGTGCTTTCGATGCGTATGTTTTATAAATGAAACGAAAGTAATGGAAAGGGAATTTGAAACAAGAGAAAGATTGCCAATATGGATTTACTATTTTCTTTTCCAGGTGTTTTATTTCTTAAGGATAATAGTTGATTTTACAAAGCTCATTTCTTTGAATGAGGCTTAATGTCGATGTGAGGTGTATTAAGGCTGGATATTATGTCATACTTGTCAGGCTTTAGAAAAAAAGCAATGACATCTTTTAATAACTAAGGACATTTGCAAGATTATAATTGGATCCAAAATGCCCACTTACAAGGGATAGTTTATTGCATTTGATTTTGGAGAGTATTTGGCAATCGAATACAAATGGACGTTTATTAATCGGTAGACAACCATTCGGACAATGCTCCCGACGCACTTGAAACTATCCCTATAGATTTAAGAAAGTAAAAAGTATTAGGTTCCGGTTAAAAGCTTTATTTGGATACATCATGAATACATAACGGGACAGAATACAAACAATTTGTAAATCTGTCTTAACATTGTCGTATTGATATAAATGCTGAATGATGTTCAGTAGAGTTATAGCTACGTTTCAATTTAACATAACTTTTACGGTGCTGACCAGAAAGATGATACTTTTTTATTGATTCCGCTTCACGTTATTACATTTTAAAAAGCCGTATGTTAAGTATTTGCAAGTGAATCTATATTAAATTTATACCCTATTTGAATAATAACATTGTGTAGATGTTTAATTACGTTTATACATGTTTTCTTATGCATTTGTATTTGATATTTAATAGTACTTTGTCAGACTCAATTGAATTAATTGAATAAAGGTTTAAAAAACGCTGACAATGTATTGACCGTAATAGACTGTTTTCCGTTGCAGAGTTTGTAATGCCCGATGGCTAACGACTAGTTTCAACCCAACTAATTTGTTTTTTGTTGATAATGTGTTTTCATGGAATCTTCTTTTATAAATCTGTCGGTATGCATGTAACTATTATTAGTTACTGGTGAAGTCATAGTGAAAAAATGTGGAAAATATGCATATGAAAGAGTTTAAGGGCGTTTAATAGTAACAATTGTGGCAGGATGTTGCAACGCATTATAACACTCTCAGTAGAACGTGGGTAGAGTTCTGTTATAGTTATATGTTGGCTTTAAATATAAAACTACCAAAGCAACATGTTATTTGTCCATCTAGGAGAAAATAACGGAAAAAATAAAGACACTGGATCGGACATCATTCCTTGGCGTCTATATTCCCATGATATATTATTTGTTGTGTAATTATGCGGCATCACGCACACATCATCTCGGCAGATTGACAAATGTTTACACAACCTGGACTTGATGTTGCCTTTGCGTGATCTGAAATGTATCCTGTTGAGCACATTGTTAAGGATGGTTCTTAATAACTGTTATTCTGTAAAGGGATTGAGGTCATAGTCGACATCTTGATTGCCATATTTCTTAAAAGGGTATTCGTCTATTAAACTAAAGACATACTAGTCACTTTGTTTTACTTCGAAAGGCTACTGCCTTTCGAAGTAAAACAAAGTGACTAGTATGTCTTTACAATTCCTTAACATTATGGTACCAATTTCACATCAATAAAAAGATGAGCCTTCTACTACCAATAACCGAATCATGAACAAAAACAATAAATAGGTTGCCTCATTATTCCCGTCAGAGGCACGCATTAAAGAAAATAGACATGTCGAGGTTATTGCTGGCTAAATTTTGAATGTTTAAGAAGCGAAAAATGTGATCAATGGAGAAAATTGGAATAATATATTTATAAACTTATCAGCACTATTACATACAATATGCAGTATCAAATGCACACAAGTGACAAAGTAAACTAAGGTGCATTACATGATATTAATGTTCAATTCGACAAATCATCAGAAAAAAGGTTTACCCAAATATAGTCACCCTCGTGCTCCATGCCAAGGCATATAATTTCAATATGTTAATATAAATATGAAAATTGACAGAAAAAGCAAATATGGTTTATAGAATACAGTTTGCCTGATTACTTACGTTTTACTTTACGATTAGTGGTTAGAAAGGTGCAATTAACATTTCCGGTTGATAATGAGAAAAGTAGAGCAGCAAGGGCAGAAATGCATGATGCTGTCCGATATGTAAGATAAAACACGGTTTGTCAGATACAATACTACTACTAAAATGATGTTCAAGGGATGTCATCTTTGATACCGGGTTAAAATGGTGTATTTTAAAATGTCAAACCCGACGAGACCCCTTTATACCGTCTAATATCAAAAGTGTATATTTTGAAATTCGGTGGTGACATATACCGCATCTGACCTACTGTTTCTTGACAAATTAAACGTGGTGAGTGAGAAGATGATTTGACTATTTCCTTATGAATACAGCTCGTTGACATTGATTGATTGGCTACTAAACTGCCAAGATGAGATAGGATTACAATGTTTGTTTTTCAAATTGGATATACATTAGTCAATGACCATCAGTGGTTAACTTAACAGGCAACAAAATGTTTGTCTTTAAATTGTTAACTCTGTTTGGCACTTAACCAGAGAATGTTTGCAAGTATTTAAATTTAAAACGATTATTGGTGATGTTTCTTGTCGATTTTAATATTATGTTGATATACAATGGAACTAACTAATGGCATATTGGACATGAACCAAAAAACAAATATAAAACAATTATTCCGTCACAATTGTTTTCGAATGGCAGAACACTGACACCAAACACAAGTTAAAGTATAAAACTGCCAGTTAAATAAGATTATTCTCAATTTAAACATTGTCTATAAATGTTTCTTTTCAGTACCCACGCTGCTCTGTCTGGACCAATATGACACATTTATTTCGATCATGAAAGGATATCGTAAGATACCAGGTGATGTATGTTCCAGAAATTCCATTTGCTATACATATTGCTGCCAATATTCGCTGTAGATATTTAACCTAGTTTATAGTATAAGTCCCCTGTCAACAGTTTGAAAATACTAGATATTTGGTTTGACTACAACGTTTACTTCATGTGTTGTATTTACTTCCCACATAAACGTACAGCAGACCGTACGTTAATGTTTACTAAGAGCGTTAAGAAAAGCTTGGGGTCTTCAACAAAATTTGGCGTTTCGTCATTTTTATACCAAAAGTACAACTATTTCTTTGTAAACTATGTTTTTACAGTTTAAACCAACAATATTTATCAAAATACATCAAAATACTTTTATGAATTGTAAGGTAAATAAAAATTTAACAAGAGCTTCTATTTTGCTAAATAAATACATATTAACCACGTTTCAGACCGGATTCTTTGTCAGGTGAGTTGTTTAATATCTCTTCCGTAGTACATTTAATTTACACTGTAGTGAACGTACTTATTTACCATTTTCTCGACCTAAAACTATGACACTTCAGTTTTGTTGGCTTATAATCGATATAAAGGGATGCAGGTGCTTCAATTTCATATCACATTGTCACAACCTTTATCAATGAAAAGTTATTGGACCTAATTATTATTGGACCTAATGGTTATTAGCCTAACTGGTTGTAGACCATCTGATATTAGGCCTAATAGATACGGACCATATGGGGATTAAACCAACTGGGTGCAGACCAAATGGCAATTTACCGAACAAAATATATGGAAGGGTGTCCCCCCGCCCTTAACGCCAAGGGCATGTGTTAAGAAAATTAGGAATACCGAAGTAACTGTTGGCTGAATGTTAAATATATATTTATGTCAAACTGCATAGAAAGAAACAGCAACAATCAATGATAAAATGGTACATTATACTTACCTTTCTTCACTTTTGAATACGAGATGCACTTGGCGGTAACGTGAATGATTATTGATGTAGGTTCGAGACATACATTGTGACCGTGTGACGCAAGTGTCATTCGGTAGTTATTTTTGTTAAATTAACTTGTTTTAGCAAAGCGAGATTTGTTTAGGATGGAAATGTATTGGTCATAATTTGTCTGTTCACATTTTGATTTTTTTCCCTTACATGTAAATGGAAACATACATGATTTTAAAGATATGCCTCATTAAAATATATACTAGTTGGTATCAAACACCCATTGTTGTGTTATGTTTATATGTTTCATTGGTCTGTTTCTAAATTAAAACATTAATTACAATTACACTAATGTTAGTTCACTATGCTTTAGACAAGAATTACAAAGTACAATACATTCAACAGCATTCATATAAAACAAATCATTCCGTCGCAAAAAGTATACAACTGCCAGTTAAATAAGATCATTCTCAATTTGAACATTGTCTATCAATGTTTTCTTTTCATTACCCACACTGCTCTATCTGGACCAATATGACACATTTATTTCAATCATGAAAGGATTGCGTAAGATATCAGGTGATGTTTGCTCCAGAAATTCTAACTGCTATATTTTGCTGCCAATATTCACCGTGGACATTTGACCAAGTTTATAGTATAAGTCCCTTTGAAAACACTTCATATTTGGTTAGACTACTACGTTTACTGAAACTTGTTGTGTTTACTTCCCACATAAACGTACAGCAGACCGTACGTTAATGTTTACTAAGATCCGTAAAAAAAGCTTGTTGTCTTCAACAAAGTTTGGCGTTTCCCAATTTTCATACCAAAAGTACAACTATTTCTTTGTAAAGTATGTGTATACAGTTTAAACTAACAATATTTATCAAAATGCATTTTGTTTAATTGTAAGCATAAATCGTCTTGTGTTTACGTGATCTGAACGCAATGTAGTAAAGAATCATTGTCAACGTATAAAGGTTGTTCTTTAACATTGTATTTACAGGTTTTTCATTCATTTTTTTCGTGTTTTTATGAAAATGTTTGTACACTTTATAACCAAAGGTAGAATGTATTCTACATAAAATCACCCTTGTAATCAATATTGTACCAATGATTTGGTTACCCAAATTCAAGGTTGTGTGGGTTGTATTTTCATCCAATGAAAGGTTAAGCCATTCAGTGAACATTTAAATAAATAAACGTAAACACATTATTTAATCGAGCTTATCTTATAAATGTTTTAAAACAAATTTGTTTTCAGCATCTGGACACAAACCTATACCTAGTAACTCATCAGCATGGTCATTTATAGCGAATGTTAAAACTAACTATCATGTTTATGTACATTTATTATGCGACTTTTGTTACATTTGTTTTAATTATTAACACTTCGAGAGAAAACAGAATTATTCCAAAAAATATCACCATGAGAGACACGAATATCAACTCTGTTGGCGTAAACGCTAGCACTGGTTGTACAGATCACTAACATTAACCTAATTAGGAATGCGCCAAGAAACAAATTTACCTTTATAATGCAGTTAGCGATGTCGTCACCGGTGAAACTAAATCCCAAAACATTTGCCTCCTGTCCAGTAAATTGCATTGCCATTTCACTCACGTCTTGTGCAGTTAATATTAATGTAGGAAAGCCAACAGTCCGTTGTCAAGTGTCCCTCTGGGGAAATCTTCTTCGGCTTTCATGAGACTAAATTGCGCAGTTAGTTATCCGTTTTACTAAGTGCTATTAATAACACCACTTGGCAGGGTTGGCACAGGACGCTAGCGAGTGCTTCATGTCATTGTAACTTTAGGAGTACTCGCGATCGGATATTTCAATTTGATCAGCTAAAAATGACTAAACGTGCTCTTGCATCTTACTTTGATGGAATTCTATCTAGTGTAAACGTTGAGTGTTGGTGGTTTGTTAGTGGATACATATATATTGAAATAATGCTGTTTGGCTTATAGTCAGCTTCTAGTCGCCTTGGAGTAATGATTTCGTTACTTTACAAACATTGCTTTAACAAAGACGGTGCAAAATCAACAGTAGCGTTAAAGAATTGACATGTGTGTAGGAAGCCGATATATATATATCAAATTGTCTAAATAGGATGCTGCTGAACATATCCTGTTATTTACCGTGGTGTCGATAACGCTATGTACATATGCTAGCAAAGTGTTTGTACTTTTTTTTCGATCCATAGCAAATTTAATGTGCTATCCAAACGGAGGAAAGTGATATTGAGACGATTCGATACGGATATATATAAAGCGCTATATCTCTCTGAGGTACAGATTTGCTTTGACTGGCCACTATAGTATATAGGCAGGCGGTCGACGGAACACCAACATGAGACATACACTACTACTGGATTGCCTCATTATGTGGAGCGGTATCCTGTTAACTCTAGCACAGATAGGAAAAGGGCTATCTGATACCCGAATCGTAGTCAACGCACCAGTTAACCCTGTTGATCAGGGCGGTATGCTTGCTATACATTGTCAAGTTCGAAATGTGCAAATTGGGGATGAGGTAATCTTTGTAAGAACTATACACGGTATTAACAGACCACAGAGACTTACAGACGATGATCCTGAATTTGATGATCGGATTTTTATTGCTTATAGACAAATGGATGATGGATCATCGGTGTACTTTTTATCACTTACGGGTGCAACAGATTCTGACGATGGTGATTATTCTTGTAGAGTTATTCGATACTTAGATACAACGAAAGAAGTTGCATCAGATAAAGTTACGATAAGTATTGTTCATTTTCCCTCAGAAGCAGGACCTACATGTTCATCTAGTAACGACAAACTACAAGTTCGCGAAGGAATGTCCATTACTTTGAATTGTAGCTCTGCTATCGGGAATCCACCTGTTCAGCTAAGTTGGAGTCAAGTTGGATCTAACATTAAGTTGCCATCAAATCAGGTATCACGTAATGGTATTGTTTATGCTGAACTTACAATTCGTCCAAGAGCAGGCGAACCAGTGTTTCTTTGTCAAGTTGAAAGTCCGGCTTTTCCAACTCTGAAAGAAACATGTCATCTGGGCCCTATAAGAGTAGCCCGCGACCCAAATACGAATCGAATATCTCCGTACTATACTGGAAATATGGCAACAACTCTTACACCATTTGAAATTATCACTAAACGACCTAAAATTGAAGTAAAACCTTCAACAAAATGTAGTCAGATATGCTCTACAAAAACATCTGAACATCAGTTATATTGGATTATCGGAACGATTTTCATGGCTGTTCTCGCCATATTGCTTTTTGCAATCTTTGTGGGATTGCTTCTGAAATATCTTAGACGCTTACGGAACCATAACATCAACACAAAATATCAAACACCGTATGAACAACGCCCACATAAAGTATATGAGGAACTTGAGATCAGGAGAAGCGGGGGACAGGTGTATATGGCTTTGGATAAGACTAAGAACATGGTACATGTATCACAATACTCTGGCAAAAGAGTTGAATGTTGGGACAATGTAAATAATGAACCTATAAAATTGCAATAGCAACCATGCTATTATAAAATTATACTGTATTTTCTCACCACAAAAGCAGCTCTTTGTATATCTTTTTGGATATATAAAGTCACTCCAGTTCGTCTTATGCTTATTACGTGTAATCCCCTAGACAGACATTTTGTTAAATGGACTTGCTTTTACTAGTGCTTATCCACATAACTATTGCCTGGAGGCCACTATATGACTTGGTTTTATACCACGTTACCTAAGTAGATTATTACTTACTTAATAATACGGACATTAGTATGGACAAAATGTGCCCAGAGGCATCTTAGCAGTTGCATTAAATATATATAATGTAACACAAGACTGAGATTGAGTTGAAATGTAAAAGTGTTATTGGCGACTTTTAGAAATGGGAATTGTTATCTGTATGAGTGGTGATGGTGTTTATAAGCGCAAGATGCGCCAGTGTAAAATCTTTTGATAATGTGAGACTATCCTTTTGAGCAAAACACAATTTCAGAACCCGATATAATTCACGAAAATAAACCACTCGTACCTAATATACTAATAGGGCGAACAATGATTTATTAAATGTTTAGCTGCGTTTTTTCTTGAAAGCACCACCTAATATAGTGTGCATATAACATTATGTTAACTCATCTAGAAACGCTATCAACTTGTATTTAAAACGTACATTGCAACACCTCCCCCCTGAAGTCTCTATATTTAACACTATATGCCCTTTTATGGCTTACCAATGTATAGCCATGGGTCCTCTTTTTCCATTGATCAATGTACTTATTACATCAATATGACGTCATAATGGTAGTGCACCATCGCTAATTCGGAAATATCCACAATGTTCATTACAGGCAACACGTGACTGTTGGCAAAAAAATCATATGAACATGCGCTTTCTCAGGGTGTTTGTCTAAGTATGAAACCAATTAACAATTCTAAAACACAATGCATAGTTTGAAGCACCTTTCTTGTGATATAATATTTTTAAAGCAAATAAAGCATCTTGGGATTTCACCAACCCCCCTACCCTAAACGTTGATGACTCCCCCTACCCATGATATAATACCCAGACATTTAAATTAATGTACGTGTAATATGATTAGTAACGATTACGTGTGGCGCTTTGGCAAACATACACATATATTAACACAAACCTTAGAGAGGGTCCGGAGGACGAGGTTAACAAAACAAAAACGGTCTTAACACACATTTGTTTAAACATGCTCAAGTAACAGTTAGCTCAGTTATTATATTCTTTGGTAAAATATAGAATACGTACAAATAGCTCAACTGTTACCATTTGTGTATTAATTGCTTAATTATTTTACGAAGAATAAATGTAGAGAAACCTAACATAAACAAAACAAGTATCCCAATTAAGGAATAGTATTTAATCATTAAAATCTTAAGTAAAGATGTTGTCGCAAAAGAAAAACAGCAAATATTATTGACGATACTCATGCGAAGATAACATTTGCAACGCATTTTTTTTTTGCGTATATTGAGAGAGACCAGACCTCATTTGAAGTGGACTCAAAGTAGTTACAATCCATAATAGTAAAGTTTCAGATTACATATATGTTATATTGTTATACAATTCCAATACACCATTCTGCACAATATATTGAGCTTTGTAAAAGCTTGCATTTCAAGTCAATCATATCTGTTTATGTTATTGGTGCACCCACTACAGAAGACTTTGGACTCCCAATTTTTTACCCACACTTTTAAGTGGGAAATCCCAAAATAAAGTAACCTTTCTATTAGTTGCAGGGGTAAAGACGATATGGTGATTTGAGAATCCCCCATCCCTCTCTCAAAATATTATCCGCTTTTAGTCAAATTAGTTAAATAAAATTAATAACAAGTTAGATTGTCATCTTGAGGGGATGTGCCACTAATTCCTGGAATAGCCTATTTCAAGTCAATCATATCTGGTTATAAATGCCAAGGGTGTAACGTCATAAAATTGGAGTAACGTGTAATTAAATCATTTGAATACTATAAATGTAGAGTGTTATTTTAAAGATTTATTGGACTTCTGTACCTAATTAAAGAAGTATGATTTTATTGGAAAACTGATCAAATCTAAAATGTTTAAATTAAGACTTTATGAAACCATTGCATATGTATGAAAAATGGTTTAACAAAGATTTATTGTTTGACATAAGTACTTATATTTTGTGTTCATTTATATACTATTAGAGATCGATATAAGTTTGAAATTACACATTGAATGTTCTATCTTATACATAGTAAATAAATGTCACTGACAGATATGAATGTACTTGTCTAGATAGTTGATTCATCCGGTAATCGTGTATGTTTGTTACTCAATGCAACATTAAATTAAAAGGAAATAATGGAATATTTTACAACAGAGGAACATAGTCAGATTAAAAAAAATAGAAATCAAGGTTTGACATTAAGGTGTGTTTCTTATAACATGTTATTTAACAGCCATGCAACGGATACCGATATTTCCATTAGGTAAAAGCACTCTATATGCTTACCCTTATCGGAAAGGTTTAAGGGGTCTCCAACTAGTACGTGGTTTTTTACCGTAAATTATCGAATCAAATTGATTTATTCCTTATTTTAGAATAAGCCCACATAAAATGTTGTTGGTATTTAAACAACATCATGACGGGTAACTTCTTACGTCATCAGAAACGAATTTTTAATTAAGATTTATTTGTGTGAAAGTACAACATGTCGTCTTCAAAAAACATTGTTTTTGCGTGTTTTTAGGTACACTAACCGCAAATAAAGTCGATAAGAGTAATAGTAAATGTATATTAGTAGGTAAGATTCCAAGGCAAGTTTTGCTCACCTGTTTTGTACTTAAATTATGTTCACTATGGCGTGAATTGAAAAAACAGGACCCCTACCCAAGAGAAACCATATCAATGTTTACATTGTTTCACGCAAGATTGAACATGTTGCTCCTTCAAAAGAGTGATCAAAAGTTTCATACGAATGTCGTCTACAAATATACGTTTACTTTGTTTCAAAATTCTGTGCCGTTTGGAAAAACGACGACTTTGAAAATCGTAAGAATAAAAAGCAGTATCTTTGGCCATCTGCTTTGCTTTGACGATGCCATGTTGTGCTTTCACAAAATAAATCTTCATTAAAAGTCATTTATGATGACGTAAGAAGTAACCCTTCATGGTGGTTACAAATACAAAGACTATTTTTTGCAGATTCATTCTTAAATCAGGAATGCAAAAATTGATTCGATAATTTACGGTAAAAAACACGTACTAGTTGGAGACCCCTTAAGTTTACTAAGCTTTTCCATGCAGTTGGTGTACCATTTACACAAGAACTAATAAAGTCCGTTTTACTGATTGTTTAAGTTGCGAAATTCAATAAAAAAACGTCTGGAACCTACAATTTACCAGCTTGATGTGTTATATAATATACAACGAGAGTTGATAATAAACTCTTCTTCTTCTTTTTATCGTATCCACAAACTAAACCTTATGTTTTAAACAGAGATAAACACAATCATTGGCACTTTCATTCAAGCAGCAACATCTTCAGCATCACATCTTAGTTTTATAATAATATTATGATTTCAATTCGCATATTGGCATATCATATCATGAATAAAATGTATCAGGAATTATTTAAAATAAAAAGCATCAATAATTTAAAATAAATGCAGATGACTGCATGACATATATAACAATAAATCAATCTGTTCAAATAAATCATAATATATCAACAAGGAAAAAAACATGATCAGACCAATCGGATCTTTTCTCTCAATCACGCAATTCTGACATTAATTTTACTAAACGAGACTACATCAAACACGAACGATATGCGGCTATAGTACCGATTGATGAGATTGATATGCTTTATTAAGCCAAGTAGAAGCTTCCTAATTGCATTTGCCAATCCTAACCAAACAAGAGCCCTGCGGGGAGACGCCGGCGGTGTTAGCTGAGTAGACGCACGACTTAGCTATTTAATACAGTTGACTTTAATTCCTCAGATTATTTAACGACTAGTCATCAACTAACTAACTTGCGTAACTAGGCATGTTTAATCTTATCATCGATAATATGAATAGTATGAATAGTATTATGTTCAAATATCATGTCTGAAACATAACCTAATATTTTGAATTTTTCGATGATTGTATTCGTTGCTAATGTAGAGAGCCGTGAAATATCCATTTAAAAGCCGATGGGCATGCAAATAATATAGAACATAATATTCCTCCCTGGAGCAAAAGCAGTTTTACAGATTTATTGTCGATATTTTACAATACACTTTATAAATCGTGGAAAGGGTCATCCAATAGTTATACGTTAATACCAATATATTGATGCCAATTATACTTGTGCGTATTACAATAATGTGCAGGTCATGTATATAAACTTGTGCGAGTATAACAAATGTCATAACAATAACTACCCAATGTTGAAATGGGTTTTTAACAACCTGCTTGTTTATGTTTTTCTTAATATTTAATTGCTTCCTTACTGACATTTTTCGACATTGTTAAATATTTTAAATTAGTATCTTGATCCATCACCATAAAGTTGGAAATAGAAAAAATAAGGTAGGTTCGTTTTGCTCATCTTGGATCATATCATAATTGATGGGTTGATACATTTGGTTTACAATCAGAACCGATGTTAAGATTATTATTTAGTGTATTGGAAGCCAATGAATACTAATTAAATTAACCAGATAACATTAGGATCACCAAATAGATTGCTTTGAAATCATGCTCCGTGATGATACTCGCAAAACATTATATATTTTTCTCTAAAATCTAACATTATTATTGAATTTGACTTTCCAATCAGATTATCTATAAAAAGAAATTAATCATTTTGTTTCAATTACTGGTTGTAGAGTTGTACCTACAAAATGGTTTTAAAAAATAATGGGTTGACAGGTAATCTAGAGCTATCGTGCATCACCCCCTTTTTACTCCAGTTAGTGCATAACACCTTTAAATACTTTCCCGAATAGAATTGTCAGTGGAACTCAAGGCACTGAGAGGGTACTCCAAGACCACCAATAGAACTTGGTTCATAGAAGACGAACATAAGTACAATTACATTTCTGAAATAAAA
>JAUMTS010542147.1:0-13101 GCA_032273385.1 Ophiopholis aculeata | reverse complement strand
CATAATTGTATTAACTTATATCATAGACCATGTAAATATGGACTGTTAACAACTATAAAATTCAATAGAATCACTCAAGCGATTTGAACTATGTTCGTCTAAAAACACCTGTAGGTTTGCTGAGTTTGAATAGGGCGGGATTCAACATCAATACATTTTACAAAAAGGGCTTGCTTTGATCGATAACCGTGAAGCACACATAGTCTGCTGCACCGTCAGAATAAAAATGTTATTATCGTTGAGTTTTAAAAAAAACAAATGTAAACAATTGCCACTGTACATGTAAAAATAATGGTATTACTTTGTAGTTTAAACCGTTAATCTTGGATTACACCGGGTCCCTTTTTTCAACAAAGTTTGAAAGTTTGTAAGAAAGATAAGTTTAACCAAATGAACCAATTATCATTCTGATGATGGGTTTCGACCATGATTCCCGAAACTGTCGAACGTGTACGTGGGTTTACTTTTGGTTCTGTTAATGATTAATGTCACATTTATCGTAACATAATGAGGGTAAATATGACAGTTGTTGATGGCACCAGAACGTTATACAGTGTCTACCTAGAATACTAGCAAGAAATGTTTGGGAGGCTCTACTGCAGTGTCCAAATAGAAAAGCGTTACGTAAACGTTTCATATCATTTTAAAGTTACCAATCTGGACTTTATCCATATGAAGTATTCAATTATTGCGTGATGGGGTTTTGACATTATTTGAATTTAAACACAGGCACGTGAAAAACAACCTGAACGATTTGAAGGAAACTAGATTTTGAAGTTCATAGTACATAACATGTACACTTAGCGGGTATTACACCTAAATGTGTTTCAGTTAAGTCTGATCTTTAAAACGTGTTATAAATTGGTATTTCAAATTTATGCCATGTAAAATTAATCTCAAACAGTTGATTTAAAGACGAGTTGCTGGTGTCCGGCCTCGTATTAGTACATGCCGCAACATCTGGGCTATCTTTAAGGCTAAGTAAACATTTTGAATATTTTCTACTATTTGTTGATGTCCTGACTAATCCATATATGGGAATTTAAATGTTGTGTTTACTTCACACATCAAGCAAGTTTTCTTTTTATATAATCATTTATTTAAAAAAAATATTGTCTAAAAAGGATTTTACAGGAAATGCTCTTTTAAAAATGAACTGAGCCTAAGATATGATAACAATAACATAAAACCACAAACAGGTGTCACGTTAAGTAAGTATTGTAAGAGTGGAATTTACACACTGGTGTAAGTAAAATGCGAACGATTTTGGTACATTGTTACATAAGAGTAAATAAAACAACATCTTGAATTTGGTTTAAAACCACCTCAACTTTTAAGGCATTCCAAGAGGCGCGCTAAATGTGTTACACAGGTTTGCCATTTTTGGAATGTAATAATGATTTTCCTTTAAAGCGGTTGTGGTTGTTCTCTACCTGTCTTTGTTTGAATGCTTATAATGTCAAGACCCTTTGAAACAATAGCTTAATATTTTAAATAAATAAAGATAAGAATCCAAGCTATAAATTGATATGAAACGGTTGGTTGTGTATTATTCTACAACGAAACTACAACCTCTCAGAGATTTGTTGCGACTACTCTGGAATACACTTAAGAGAGACTCATATCATCGATACTCTCATTATCTGATATGCAAAATCAAGCATAACTCAAAAAATGCTGATCGTCTCTAAAAAACATACTACACAAAAACATGTTATTAAATTATACATAACAAACAAAAACCGAGTTTAACCAAACATCTTTTATGAGAGTACTGCATGCTCTCAAGAGGAGAGGCTGGTTTGCATGTTAATAAGGTAAATGACTTCTAGTAGCTCGCGGATATTTGAAGTAAAATGTCATCGTGAAGGTTGAAACTTCAAGGTAGAAATAAGAATACAAATTATGTTGCATGCTAAGAATAGAGAACTCAAAAACTTAACATTTCATTTGTGTATTTGTCGTAAGTAAATATAATCCCCGTTTTGAAAAATGTAGCGGAAGACTTGTTGCCTACTTGTTGTGCTGTATGCTTATAGTTCAAAGTGAGTCAAAAAGGTGCATATTCTTAGTATGATGTCATTTAATTTTTGAGACCTAACTAAAGAAAACAGTATTATATGCAGAGTTCAAACATATCAAAATGTATATATCCAAACGTGATTTTTCCACAAAAGAATCATTAACATATACCATTAGGGCGCCCTCCTTTTTAAAATATATTTAGGAAAAAATAGAAAAGCGGTACTTCAAATGTCATGATTTTGTTCAGAAAAAATAAGTTTGAAGCTTCTCTATGTCGGCTTGCGTCAGTGTCTAAACCTATTGAGTTATGGCAAACTTATTTCTATTATTCATGATAATCTCCGATGTATAAAGCTTGACTCAAGAGACTGTATTATAAGGTTATAATGAATTGTCATTACATTTTTCACGAGTTGAATGTATGGCACTAAAGAAATTAGCTTAAAAAACAAAAGAAGACTACCGATAAACAAATCATAGTAGGCAAAATATGTTTCTTTCAGTCTGGATACCTTACTTAATACTAAATGGATCATATGGGTGAACTATATCCGAATTAAATCCCTGCATTTTATGTACTAAAATTAACCTAGAAAAGCCCCCGTAGAGCCACAATCCTGGAATATATAAGCAAAATAAAGCAAACAAACGACAAATTATACCAACACCTAACACTTGTTCAAATGCGTTGTCAATAAATACTAGAAACAGGCACTGCCTCTCTCAATTGAATTGGCAGCTCATTCCAGAGCCGTGGAGCGGTAACAAAAAAAAAAGGATCACCAGCTCTCTTTCTTGAGCGTGGAACTAATAGCCTTGTGGTATCCGATGAGGAGCGGAGTCTGGGGTTAACAGGTAATGTATCGTTTAAGTATTTCGTTTTATGATATGTGTTGGTAGACATGATACGTTGAAGTTAAATTTAGGACGATAACACGTTTCAGACGGACTTCACATTTTCGATTGATGAAGGATCAATCGAAAATGTCTTGAGACTTGGGGGTCTACTGTCTAAAAGGATCAACGAAAACGTGTGTTGAGATCATACGATAAACTTCAAAATTATGTTAAGGGCGTGCTAAGTATGTTATAATACTACTAATAATAATAAACGGTATTTATATAGCGCCAAAGCATTGGCACAGCTGTGCAACTGAGACTTTTATCACCTCTTGTATCATTCTAAGTGATGCTTTACTGACATGCCCGTCGCCCCAAGTTCCTGAGGCGTCGTCACTTCCTTTGACATAAGAGACCAGAAATACTTCAAAACGAAAATACTTGGAAGCAATGTGATGTAATATACTTAGCTTTGTCGAAGACTGTCGTTGGGAGAATATAATCAGGTTATTTTAGTCTGTACCAAATAATTCAAAACATTGTGATTCTTTAAATTTTCCGTTATTTGGCTATTAACGCTAATTGACATTAACGAAATTGTAACTAAAAAGGTATACTGTGCAAGTCTTAAGTTTTTAACTCCCCTGCCCCATAAACTGTGCTCCGGATGTTCAAAATTGCCTGTTTATTGCCCGTGCTGATTTATTTTCATGTAAACGACCCTTTAAATTGTTTACGGGCCTATCTGCAATTTAAATGGATCCAGTTATCCAATTTGATGTTGATGTATTTTGTCTAAGCTCCGTATTCTCAAAGACGTCACTATAATTTTCAACAAACCAATTTATTATTTTTCATCATCAAACATGTTAATATTCTGCATGTTGTACCTATAACCCTTTTAATATGCTGAGGTGTTTTTTTCTCATCTGGTAGGTGACTTATTATAACTGATAAGCAAAAAAAACCCGGCCAGGCTAACTGAGTGCATTTGATAGTATATTTATTTACTACGAAGTCGAGACACTTGTCATCTGTGTTGCAAACAGCCGCCTAAGTTTCTATCCAACTGTCACTTCAGATCTCTACAACTATCTCCTATACAAACAAACAAGAGCTGACCCAATTACATGTTCTTAAACCATCCTTCTGTTCACGCAGTTTGATTTGCTATTTTTGAACAAAATGGCATGGCCTTGTAAAGCATAACATAGTAGTAAGTGTGATGAACTTGGGAGACCCGGGCGTCACACCTTACAATTTAAACTTACCCGGAACAATGAGTAAGTGTACAAATGAATTTAGTAACAATCAGATTTGTCAAAATAATATTACTATTTTAGACAATAATAACTGCGCGCCTGGTTTTTATGTCATTGTGTGAATTCGTTTTTGAAGCTCCCAAGCTCCCGAAGAACAAATATCGAGGCCCAAAACAAACACCGTATTATAAGGCAGTAATTAGACAATAATAACTGCGCACCATCTTTTTTGAGGTAATTGTGTGAATCGGAGGTGTTTGGTTTGGGCTGAGATATTTTTTTCTGAGGGAGCGTGTAGCTCCCTTAGAAAAATATGGAGGCCAAAAACAAACACCGACGAACTTACAAAATGACCGAGAAAAAGATGGTGCAAAGTTATTATTGTCATTAATAACCAATCAATATAGCATTTTAGTATTAATATGGATCATATTTTTTTCAGATACATTTTAAAATAGGTCTTTATTCCTATTGCTGTATTCATCCCTTTTTAACTTTTCAATCAACCCCAGGTGTTGCGTTCACTACGCGTCGTAACGATTGCGCGTCTAGGCTCTGTACTTACGCGCGCTTGTTTGTGCGTTTATACATACACGCGATGTTGCTAAGGGCGTCACAATCCAGAGTCAATATACGAATTAATTGTTCTCCTATTAAGACTCCTGACAGCGTGTGCGTAAAAAATAAATAATCTCATCAGATTGGATCGCGCTATTACGCAGGTTATTAATAGCATTTAAATCACATTCGACCAGTAAAATATATCCCAAAAGATACAACGCGGAAACGCGAGATCATAAAGTAGGCTAACACTGCCTTTTGAATGAAAACATATGTTGATAAAATCATAGTGTTTGCCCTGATCTTACGGCAAATCATAGGAAGCGATTATCGCTGTAGGTTATTAACCCTTTATTTGTCTTGTTTTCTGCTATCTAATGATATGTATGAGGTATGTTCAACTTTGCTAGATGTTTCCCGGGCCGGATGTTGCCTGTTTTGATAGTAACACAAGTCGTTGGCAAGTTACATTCATGAAATCGAATGCCCTATACATTTGTTTCCAAAACCCTGAGGTTGTTTACCCCGTTGTCAGTTTATTAACACTTTTCTGCTCGCAGATGACAATTATAAGGTAAATTTTAAGTTGGTGCAGGTTTCCTGTTTTGATACAATGTAGCTATTAAAGGGGTTATAACATGCATGCAGGTTATTGGCAACTTCCGAAACAACATAAAAAAGACATGTTTCGAGACAATGATCATTGCCTTAAAATTTTGCTGATGGATACTTTATCATCTGGGTTTTTCGCACTTAGACATTCTCGTCTGGGAATCGCGTCAGTTACTAGTACATCACTTTTATTTAACAAAAGAGAAAGTCATAATGCAAAGTATTGGTATGTGTAATTATAGCTGAGCACTGGTGTTTGTGATAATTCAAAGTTATACATCACTGACATTCCAGGCCCTGAAGTTATACATTACTGACAGTCCAGCACCGTTACGGTATAACGGATTTAAGTGTCCCCCTAGAGTGAGTCCACCCCCCGTTAGAAACTACGGAATAAAGCGTACCTTGGTGAAACGAAATGGTGCATGTGCGGAGTACGTTATAATATACAGTTGAATGGTCATTATTCCATTATTACTTCATTAGGACTCTTACTTGTATGACGGGTCCTGAGTCGTCGATTTCTTTAATATTGTATCTAAATGATCTGCATCTACAGTTTTGCTTGAATTCATACTGCAATCATTCAAAAAGCATTATCACAGTTTTGAAAGAAAGACATATTTAAATGGGTCTACAATAGCAGATTAAACTCACCGTTAAATGATAAAACACTGCTCATGCACTGTGGGGTAGCTAGGGCTGGGCGGGCGTTATTTGAGGAGGCGCAAACATTCCAATATTGAAAAAAATAATATTGCACTTACCACAGCAGTTGTTGCTCAAAATGTCGTTGAAAAGGGTGCTCATTGACGAGATAAACATAAACTGTCGTGCGCTACGCGCCTTTTAGAACACAGCTTTATTAGTTTGTCTACCAAATTTATAAAACTTATGCGCGCAAATCTTTGTCAAGACATTGTGCGGTCCCAACTTGTTAGACCGAATGTAATTTTCCACAACTTGAATAAGTATCATTAGGAAAGGTGATCATTGACGGGATTTACACAAATTACCGTGCGCTACGCGCATTTGATAATGAAACTTTAACAGTTTGCACAATTTCTTAAACAAATCTACTTTTTTCCTAAAAGTATTCAACAAATTGTAAGAATTCAATTTCAAAAACACAACATTTTTCAGCTTATTTTTTTCTTATCATTTTTCAGCTTGTCTACAATTTCGATGTCGAACATTATAAACCGAACTAATTTTATCGCACTCAATCGTTCTAATAATCTGCACATGTATCCCTATTGACATTGTGGCTTAATATTGCATTTGGACATGAAATTACTTGCAATGTTATGACCACGTCGACAAATTAAAATCATATAATAGGCTATCATTGCCAAGAGACTGGACACATCAGTTGATAAAAGCATTCTGGCTAAACCGATCTTATAGTTAACCGAAGGACGTGATTACCAGTTAATGATGAGACTGATATAGAGGTTGTTTACTCTATCATATCAGTATTATCAACACGCGTCTGTTATCAAATGAAATTTACCACGTAGGTACGTTGCTGATGGTTTCCTGTTTTGATATAATGTGTTCAGCCAGGAAGCTTTTATCAACTGATGTTTACCCTCTTATATGAGTTCATAATAAATGAAACTTATCAGGTACGTCGATTTTCATATAGTATGCGCAGTTAGGAGATACACAAAAAGGAAAGAAGGAAACAAGAATATATTCGCCATCGAAATCTAACAAAACAAGTTAACAAGCAGTGACAGTTTTACGATCAAGATTTAAAAATTTTAAATTAAAAAAACACCACAAAACGTGAACAAAAATGCCCCAAAAGAATATGTTGGCACTTTGCGGACAAACATTTTAGTGTGCTACATAACTTTAAAGTAATTTTGGCTTTTTTCACTCGGCATTATTTTCTGTAGCTTGTCTGAAATAATAAGAACCAAACAATTGACTTTGTGTAGTTTTCACATAGAATCAGCACATTTTGGACAACATTGATGCCAAAAATTGGATTTCCTGACTAAATCACTTTCCAAAAATGTATACTTTACTTACCTGCATCTTTGTTATTTGATGCCTAAAGACTTCAGTTGCAGCGTTCTTGTTAATTTATTTTATTGGGATACATTTCCTATGATAGACGATGTTCATTTTTTTTGTTTTACCTTGATGTTGTTTAAATGTGTCTTTTTAATAAAAATATATACAATATGGTATCCTTTTCATTGGACATTAATTGGTTCTATCTTTCGAACAGTATACCTCATATCTCGATCATTTTAAACATAATTCTGCCATGGTAAACGTCACCGCCTGTTGACAATGAACTGAGTCACATTCTTATTCGGTCAATGTCCACCATCGGTGATTATCTCCGATGTATTCTTTTTTGGCCCTGGAGACCGTACGTATAAGACAGGGATAGAAATTGAATCAAATTCGATGAGTATAAAGTATCCGAGTCGGCTTTGATTGTACAATACACTTCGCAGAAACAGAATATCATGAAGGAGGCTAACATTGCCAAGAGACTGGACACATCAGTTGATAAAAGCTTCCTGGCTGAACCGATCCTATAGTTAAGCTTAGTTAACCGTAGGACGCGATTATCGTAAGAGGTTGTTTACCCTCCTATATGAGTTCATAATAAATGAAACTTATCAGGTACGTCGATTTTCATATAGTATGCGCAGTTAGGAGATACACAAAAAGGAAAGAAGGAAACAAGAAGTATTTCGAGACATTATTACGTTAGAGCTAGTGTTAACGTTTGTGAAAATAAGTACAGAATAGTTGTAAAAAAACCTTTTCCCATACAATGACCTCGTAATTGTTTACTGTTTCTTCTTAGATATAGAGAGAGTAAAATGTTTTAATGTACTTTTAATGTTCTTTCAGGTTATCAAAGCAATCAATGTAATTAACTGTGTTCCGTCAGGTTTAAGCTGACGGCCGGACAAGTACATTTGTCAGACAGCGTTGATTTTGTTGTTGATTTAACCGTAAAGTAACCCGCACATGTTGGCTGCAAATATCACTTGCAGTAGGATATTTTGTAGTTGTCGCAACAAAACTGAGCTTCTGATAAAGAGTGTGATTGCTCTCTTCTAGTTGTTAAGGGGTGTAGCACTAGTTGACTTCATTTCTCCATAAACAAATTAAAAATTAAAGGCCCATAGATAAACAATTTGACATACGTATTGTACTATTTATCCGTCTCTTTCTAAAAATCCCATTAATTCAATGTTTTTTTAACGACTGCTCTAGAAATGACCAGCTTTTCACATTTTGGACCTATCAAAAGTACACGCAAGAAAAAAACCTTCCGCTATATTTAAGGAACAATCATACGAACCACTTGCTCACTGTTTAGATTGTTTTTGTTTGTTTGATTTTGCATAAATGTCAACGAATTATTAGTTCATCTCGAATTTTTAGTTTCAAAGATTCCGTGTTTGAAGGAAATTATTTCCATCAGTCAACCCAAAGGAAGACTCGTATGGTGAGCAAAATTTGCCCTGGTATATCGTCTACTGATATATGTTGATTAAAATTGAATCGATCAAGTCGTTGCTGAGTTGCTGAGAACGTGTACTTTGTACGCCGACGCGTGCAGCGGAACATATGAAAATTACTGTTCCTCGGAAACTATGCCATTTTGGGAACACGAACTGACTCCTTTTGAATTTTGCAGTGGGTATTAGCTCACCCTTGCCACTGTAAAATGCGGTTAGTTAAACTCAACTTAAACAACAATGTGAATGTCATTTTTACCGTATAACAACGGTGACTAAATGAAATGACTAGACAAAAGCTCAATTTTCTTGGCTATGTACATCATTTAATGTCTACAGTCTCATTTGCATCGTCTAAGGTTAAAGGTAAAGTTACTACGGTATTATAATATATGATTATAATCGGGGCATATGTTGTGATTTATAGGTGACATGGTATTCTATTTTCCAATTTGTAATAATTCAACTTATTCAACCCCATTGGAATAGCCTTGACTGACCCTGATTACAGACTACAGTCTGGCCCGAATAGAGAATGGACGTGTACTCCTAACGCGTTTCTTCATACGCACCCGCATCAGGACACGTTCTAATAATCACGCGGGAAAATACGCGAACGAGTAAACAAGATGCGATCATAATGCAGTCGTACAATGTAAAGGCGCGTTGTGACGTTAAAGTCAATTCTCTTATCGAGCCAAGACTAGGGTTGACATTTGACTTCTTTTGAGGTTAGCCATATGAACCAAATACCCTTATGTGGCAATTAATTTTGACCCTTATTTTTAGTCTGCGCATAACTGACTTTAATTAGTGGTAAAGGAATTGTTGTGTGTATACGGATGGGTTTAACTTTCCTGTCAAGAAAAGGGAAAAGGAGTTTGAATTAAGTAAAACAAAATTTAAAGGAAACAAATTGAATAGATAAAATAAAAGTTAGTAAGTTCAACAGGTAGGTGGAAACCAGATAACATTTCAGTGAAAGTACACAAGTAGAATAAGCTTGTGTTTCTAATTACTACATTAACCATGTTAACAGGGCAGAGAGTTAATTAATAAAACTCGCAAGTGGTATATAAACATACAACCCACTTTAACTTCATCGTACATAAAATGGATGAAGAAAGATAAAAAAAAAAAAAAACAGGTCGTGTGTCCGTCCATTCACTACATCAATAATTAAGGGAGAGTAAACTTAGGTTAAAACAGAGCAGACATCTTTTCTAAAACTCTACCGGCGCTTTGACTTTTAATGGTCACCTGAGCTTCTGCAAAGCTTTAGACGTGCCATTTCAGTATGGCACGATTTTAGCAAATATTATATAGTTTTTAAAAGGGTCATTTTATCCGAGAGTGTGACCATGTTTTTAGATTGTCAGTATGAAGAGATTTTTAGATCTGATATTGAATATAAATTTCATACTTATATATAGTAATGATGAACATGAACACAACACGTAAACGTAGAAAACAACATTTCACGCAACAAACGTTAAACACCAGTGATATACCTTTTTGCTCAAACGATGATACGTTTACATGGAAAACAGTAATCGGTATGGCGTTTAATATATCAACACCAATATCTTAACAAACAGATGCTTATAAAGATGTTTCGCTTTATTAGTTTTAATACCCGCTTGGCATGCTGGATTCCTATCCACTGCGACACCTTAAAAAAATAGGAGTTTCAAGATGATTTCGAAAAAGTGGTTTTAACTACAACATTCTTTATAAGTAACAAAATATTTCTCCCTGTTTGTGTCTGCTTTAAGCTCAAGCTCTGATGACAATGTTTAAACAAATTCCACTTCAAGAATTGCTACTGTGCATGCGTTTCCTATGTTGTACTGTAACGGCACAGGAACTTAGGACGCCTAAGGATTAAAGAGTATCAGCTTGGAATGTCAAATGCGGTTAGCTTAAAAAGCACAACAGGAACAAGCGTGACATATCTCTCAAAATATTCTGCAACGCAGATGATAAAAATGATACAACAGTCAGTGTTAAAGGCCAACAATGCCAGTACAAAAATACGATTTTTCTTCAGTATGCACATGCCCCATACGACTTTAGCATGTTAAATGTAAGCTGTTAATAAAAATTGCTTCCATACATTTCCACCCTGATTTTTTTCCTACCAATAAATTTATGACGTTAGTGTCAAAGGAAGTAACGATGTCGCAGAAGCAGAGATTAATAGCTTTGAATGTCAGAGAGGCATGATCGAAAAAAAAGTTGTTACAATAAAACAATCAGAATTTCCTATCAAAACCACATAATATAAAATGATAACGGAAGGTGATAGAAAAAGTGTTTATACCTTTTAAAAAATATGCATTTAACATCTACGAATACTGTTTTATTTATTACAACTGGTGTTACTGAGTGTCCTAGTGCACTTGTTATCAAATTCACCGAACGATATTCACCGTTCTTTCTTCGAAGTCATAATTGTTGTGTTGTATATAATGTTGTATTTTGTAGTTGGACACTCTGTTACGGGATTCCCAATATTATTCTATAACACCGGTGACATGATCAAGAGAGTCCCCGAGACTCCAGGCACCCCAAATCGTGTAAGAACTCTATACCATATAGCCAACTCCTCCGCGCAAAACGGATATACTCTGAAGAGGTTGAATCTAAACAAGTTCAATCAGACATGATGGAATTCTTCCACAAAAGAGGATACCCTAACACCACGACACAGACTGCATTTAAGCGTATTTAACAAATAACTAGAGTAAGTGCTCTAACTGACAAAACCGACAAGAAGCTGAAGACACTAATCATTTCTTCGAAAAACCGCCTGTTACTGCAATGAGGAAAGATCGCAACCTATATATGCATACTAAGCCATGTGTGCTATTTTACAACAGATTTACAACTAAGTTAAACTGAGCATGAAGACGTTTTTGTTTTGGCAAGCAGATAGTTATCCTGAAATGGCTAATACCAAATTAATAACATTTAAACCTTGTCTATCGTTATCAAAGATAACCTGATTAAAAAGCCTTCCCCTAAAAGATTACATGTCTGAATTTTAACAAAAAAACAACAAAAACAACAACAACAACAACAACAACAACAGCAAAACTACCACCACCACCACCACCACTATCAACAACAACAGCAACAGCATCAACAGCAACAACAGCAGCAGGAACAACAAAAACAACAACATTATTTCTACCGATAATTGTCAAGGCAAAAAGGAAAGGCAAGAACTGTTTTATCTGTGATGCAAAAGTTTAGATAATTCGGATTATAGGGATCTCACTGTTTCTGAAACAATGTAAATGATACAGGAAAATAATTTTAAATATTTATTTTTAACGGTTAAATAGCGGCACATGGTAAAATAGCGGCACCTTTATTAATAATTTCTGAGATCATTTCATTCCCGTCAAAACTCGTGATGTATTATCCCAATAGTATTTACACTTTTGTCAACACGCTATATATAAGTAAAACACACTTATTAAACAACTAGCAAACGTATTGAAATGCTGCCATTTCTATAGTGAATCCATTTAAAGCCTCAGAGGCTAGATAAGCTGTATCAATCGTGTCTGTCTGCTGATTTACTCTCAAACGCTTTACACGAATTTCAACGGCATGACAAACACGAAAAGTGGGTCAATTTTTATGAAGTGCAATTTTGATCAGAAATGCCTCCCAGATCACTAAATGGCTGATTGAACGTGTATCCTCTGTTACCAATGTGATGTACATCTTAGGTATAGCTATCTATAAACTATTGTTGCAAACGTAACTGTAAGAGTAAACATCAAATATGAATATTTAAACATGTGTTTAAGCAAGATACCTGTATAGTTTATTTAAGGGGCCTGTTTGTATGTTGATGATTCGCAAAACTATATTGTACGACACGATTAAGAAACATCCCGGTAATATCGAGACTTTGTTCATTGAGTCTAAACATGTTGTTATTTGGCCTTGTTTACAGGTCACCAGATCAAAATGTACGCAAATTAAACAATTTGTAGACAAAATATCTTGTCTCAGCTCACGAAGAATGAAAATAACCTGATTTATATCACGGGAGACTTCAATATTATATTTTGCCTATTATTAGTCATTTTAATTTGTGGACGCGTATTTAAAACCCTAGCGTTTACTGCGTAGTACTGTATAAATATCCGGAAGACAACCCTTGACGACAAATGCCTGACAAAGGTATACTGTTCCGTGATTGGACGACATATTATTACAAGACGGGCGCCGTTCATGCACACGCTTGGGGTCACGCTTATTTAGCTGCGTGATACGCTTGT
>JAUMTS010541036.1:0-12711 GCA_032273385.1 Ophiopholis aculeata | reverse complement strand
ATAAAGAAACAATCGTAAATTGGACACATCTAGCATCTATTCAAGCATGATGTGCAGGTGTTTCATAGACAGCCCACTATTTAATATATAAATGTTGCAAATGACACGTTTTTAAAATATTAATCATTATTTTTGCAATGCAGTACTGAACAAGTGTATGAAAACAGCTTTGCAAAAAAATTGTTTGCCAGATGCACCGGGAAATGGAAAAGTGACACTATGTAACATTTTGTACTTATTCATTAATTGATTTTACATGTGCGTGTAACCCGGTACAATGTACCGGGTTTTAACGGATTTGTTTTGTGATCTCCAACGATGATATCAAAAGAGCAATACAAAATGTTACTTAACTTAAGATTAATTACTTAGCTTGTAATATCTGTTAATTCTAATATAAGTGAGATTGGTTTTCTAGCTAACACGTTAAAGGATCATTTGAATTTGTTGTATTGGGTGTTGTATTGTTTGAACTATTTGTCAAGAGGATATAAAGCATTATTTGAATAACTTTAAATAAAAATGCAGATTTTCTTCACTGTTGGTTTAAAAATTCAAACAAACTGAAAATTCGACTCTAAATTAATATCTTTACATCATATTCAATCAATTTCAACATCATTTTTGTAGCTTGTCACAAATATGTTGGGTAATAAAAGCGATTGTTTATGTGTAATTTGTCTACACAAAACGCTATTTTTGGTAAAAAATGATGCCAAGAAGGGATTCCCTGAATCATTTCCTTTCCAAACAATTGTTCTTTCATGTACATTTGAGTAATAGTTCAAAAAAAAAAAAAAAACAGCAACCAATAAATTAAACCAAAACCTTCTTTAAGGCAATCCTTAATTGTGCTATTGTTTAAACTGTGCTGGTGTTTGTTTTCTAGCATGTACATTGATTGGTTCCTTATTTGGTATGAATTATTTGATTGAATGATTGGGATAAACATTAAACGTTGATTTTGATTTCTTTTTCATTAAAAATATTTAAAGTATATATAGTTGACCGACAGTTAAGAGCACAGTGCTATACTTACTTTTTTGTTTTTATATTGTTATAATAGGTAATGATAGATCTGGCAAAGCATTGGTCATTTGCTGTGTGATTTGTTTTGAATTTTTCATTATTAGAAAATGTGTTATTGAATGTTTGATAACAGCATGTAAAGAAACTGTGTGTAGCGCAAATTGACGTTATACGCAAGTTGCTACAAAATAGTAATATCCTAAATAATGAAAAATTGTTATGAATGAATTAGGATCGTCGAAATAATATGATATGATGTTTTTGGTTGTTTTAAGATAAGCTTTTATTAGGTTTAAATTGAAAACAATCATAAGAAACGTGTTTTTTGATTTAAATGTCTCAGTCCACGGCAATTTTGTTTTTGAAATAACAGCCGAATAACGAAAATTCAAAGTGTTTGGAAAATCTTTCATTCAGACCAATTTAACATTTGCCATAATATGTTTAAACAGGGACCACGGCCCTGTAGACTATCTGTCTATAATTATTCTCCTGGATCCGGGCCTTTTCACACTGGATGAGTAAACTTAATTACTTCATCAAAATTATTTTTGCCGAAAAGCATATGGTAACGGCAATTTTGAATGGGGTTAAAATGTTAGTACGCATGTCTACAACTTTAGTAGAAAAGTTAAATGGTCTGTATAATTTCCATCACTTAAAACATCACAAAGTTAAACGAAATTCCACCTGGCTAGCCATTGGTAATGGACCGGCAAGAGATGCATTCTCAACAATTGTGTGTACAATACAACTACAGAAGACTCTGAATATTACCGCATATTGAAATATCTATATGCTGTTCTTTAAAATCACGATTACCAATTTGCATATTATTTTGATGGCCTTCATTTATCATGTGAATGATAAAAAAATGGTTTTCAAATTACTATTTCTACAAACTTAGGATTTCGTATTGAAGATATTGTCGTGTACGTACAAAAGTAGTTTAAAGCTTTCATGGTTTATGTTGGCGCTTGCTCACGAAATGTGGTGATACCTGGCCAATTTGCACAATTATTAATTGAATACATGTTGTTTGGCATTTTATTTTAGAAAAGAATCCTGTGAATGATAAAATAATGGTTTTCAACAACTATTTCTTCAAACTTAGGATGTCAAGTTATTGAAGATAATGTTTGTGTATGTACACTAAACATGCTAAAGAGTAATTTAAAGCTTTCAAAGTTTATTCTGGCGCTTGCTCGCGAAAAGTGGTGATACCTGACTAATTTGCACGGTTATTAATTGAATACATGTTGTTTAGCATTTTATTTTAGAAATGAATCCTGTGAATGATAAAATAATGGTTTTCAACAACTATTTCTTCAAACTTTTGATTTCAAGTTATTGAAGATAATGTTCGTGTACGTACACTAAAGAGTAATTTAAAGCTTTTAATGTTTATTTTGGCGCTTGCTCGCGAAACTTACCTGTCCAATTTGCATTATTATTTATTGTTACACATTTGGAATCTTTATTTAAGAAATGCATCCTGTTTTCTGCAGTGATTAACTAATTATCACAATTTTAGAAACTTTTCTCGTTTGATCGGTTTAATCAAAAATACAAGTTTGCTGTAAAACAAAACTATGAGTATAATGTTTTTAAAATTCTTATTGAGCCTTATGCACCAAAAAGTGAAAAAACAACGTTATGCATGTTGTGCGATACTTGTGCTTCTTCTAACTGTAGAGTGTTTGTTTATTGCTTCTTAGAAAAATATAAACCTTTTCAAGGTCAATTCCATGGTAACTTTTAGGGAAATTGCCCTTGATTTTATGTCAATACAATACGTGAACGTTTTTTTTTTATATAGATGGTCATCTGTATTAGCAATTATAATTGATGCTTTCTGATGATAAATGGTCAATAAGTGTCCACCTACTTTTGTGTAATTTGTAACTTCCTTTCAAAGAAAAAGGACCGATGCAATGAAAGGTGATTGATATCTGTTAATTCCTTTTGGTTTTGGTTTTCAAGCAAGGATATTTGTACTCTTTTTGCTAAATTTGATGCAATAAGACTCAAAGTTTCACAGTACACTAGTTTTATACATGTTTTTAAACAATCGTGCTGTTATTGTTTAGTCAAGGTACTTCAGCAATCATGTGTTGATTTATATGCTTATTTTTAGATGCAAACAACACGGGAAACAGATGATATATTAACAAAAATTCGAAGAGATGGAATCGAAAAGAGATCACTACCAAATGACCATATCTACACCCGTGAACTTGGTAAGTTAGGATGATAATGAATTTGAAATTCTGTTAGAAACTTCACAGGCTACTATAGGATGACGTCTAAAATGAAAACGTTTTGTTAATAAAACGCATTTTTATTTTATATTTCTGTTTTCAATATACTTGGCAAGTTTACATAAACCAAACATCTTTTTAACCAAAAGAATTGTGTGCTAGGTCTCTTCCACTTCTTAAATTGTGCACATTATTTTTAGCATTGATTAAAGAAAGAATGATTTTTAGTCTCATCCTTGTGATTATTTGTTGATTATATATATGGAACACGCAAGAATTGTTAGTATATAGTGATAAGTGATGGTCATTTAAAATAAAATATTTCGCACAAAAACAGCATGTGGAATATGCTCTTGTTACTTTCTGGGTAAAACTTGTTACGCGCGCACACCTGGAAGCGGAAAAACAACGTTGTGCACATTTTTGTATCTCTTGTAACAACTTTATTGTGAATGGTGAACACGGAAATGGGAAAACACCGTTATGTAAAGTTTTGAATGAGTCATAACAAGAAGTTGAATACACCTATTGGCAAAGTACCATGTTTACCACTACTAGGTACTAGAAGTGGAAAATATGCCTTTCGGTACGTACAAAAGAAGGGACGTATTTAGTATATTGTGTAGGCCTATATCTAGTTAAGATTCATAAATAGCAACCACATTATTTTAAATGCTGCACAAGTTTGAGAAAACTGCAACTATCCCAATTGTCAATACATTTATTGCTGCTAGTTTAATGTTTATATAGGAGCGACAGGTATCGTGTAATTTTGTTCAGCTTTTCAATCTATCAATTAATTAACTTGATTAGTTTTAAAAAGAACAGTTTTGGAAGTTTGTACCGATGTGTATGACCCTGTGCTGACGTCGCTGATCAAGGTCATTCGTCGCGGGAAACGGGTCAGTCCACTGACGAAAGCTGTAGCAGAGGTAAATATTATGTATTGTGATCCAAAGTTTAAAACCATATAATTAATGGAGGTATGTAGTTAAGTTTTATCCATCATTTATATCAGATAAATCAAGTTCAGATGTAATTCACCATTGAATACAGAAAATGTACAATTTACAAAATATTATTATAAATGTGTTTTATGCATAACAGTTGTCACATTTTCAACAGATGCAAACGAAATGACCAGAGTGGAATCTGCTTTCAGAGAAATCTTTGAGAACTCGCCAACGCCTCGAACCACGTCTTCCGTTAAATCCGCCCGCTCTGGCACAGATATCAATCCAGAAGATGAACGAGAGATCCACTTTGAACCCATCACAAAACTGCCGGACAAGGTAGACTTACAGACTGGTGAGGAAAGTGAAGAGACACTCTTCTGTTCACGCTCCAAACTTTATCGTTTTGATCAGGAAAGCAAAGCGTGGAAGGATCGTGGAGTAGGGAATGTGAAGATCTTGAAACATAAGGAGTCGGAAAGGTTCAGGGTTATCATGCGACGTGAACAGGTTTTGAAGGTATGTTATATTGAAACGTTACTTCCGTGCTTTTTCCTCTATTCCATGTTCAAAAGTAAACAGAACTTGTATTGTGAGAGCTTTGAGGCAACTTCTAGCTTTGAAAACTGGAAAAATGTGTAGCGCATCATGTTTTCACAAATTAAATACAAATTGTGTTTTTTTGTTGCAATTTTCTAGATTGATAACTTTGTTTCACACTCTTTAAAAAACTAATTCAAAAAAGCAAAAAAATAAATAATAATTTTAGTTAAATACCCTCAAGGTGCAATATAACCTTACAAGTTGGCAAATAAAATACAGTTTAAAATCTGTGGAAGACTAACAAACAATCATTTTGTACGTGAAAAAGCGACATTTTGCAACTGCAACTATTAAGTGTGAAGTTTATATAAAGTTACTATTTCGATGTATTAGTCATTGCATGAATAGTAAACAGATCCTATAAACTTCCATGTGGTTAAAGACCTACTGAACTGTCCTTAGCTGTCCAGAACTAGTCAAATTGAAAACAAATTAACCCAGGGAATATCATATATCGCTATATTGTATTTACCTTTAATACCTATCAATTGCATAAACTTAAATGGCATGTGAACATCTGCATTTTGTTGTCAGATTTTCTTATAATAAACAAACTGATGACCCTTATTACGCAGCCTCTCCACGCAGATGTAAAGTGCAGACGACATTTCAAACTTCTAAATCTCTTTTCACAGTTCTAATTTTCATCACCATATTCAGGTTCAGCATAGAGAATGCATTCAATTGAATTAAAAAAAAACATTGGTTCAAATGAAGTTTCTGAGAAAGGCCCTGTAAATTTTCAAGAAAATAAAGCAAATTGTCAACTTTTGTACACAAAACTTGCAGCCAGCATGTAAAGCATTACTGTATCGATACTCTCTCAATTTGAGGTGTGCGCCAATCATTACATTACCACTAACATGAAGCTTACTCCCAACTCTGGATCTAAAAACGCATGGGTGTGGTTGGCAATGGACGCTGCGGAGGGAGAACCACAAATGGAACAGCTAGCTATCAGGTTCAATTTGGAAGAGACGACTTTCAGATTTAAAGAAGTATTTGAAGAATGTCAGAAGAAACTTGAGGATGGAAATGGTGGTGGTGTTGAAGAAGTGGTCCAGAAAGGTAAGGGTATTGTCCGACGGCTGCAGCCGCTGCACTTCATTGAAACCCCCTTTTCAGGTATCCTCAGTGTTTATAAGACCAATCTTTTCACTCGGTTACCTGTTCGTAAGCTCGAAATCGGAAAAAGGCACCCCTTCTCTAAAACCTTGCCGATTTCGGCGGACATTTAATTTTCAATGGCTTTGTTTTAGAAGGGAAAGTCCGTTCCCCAAACCACACTTTTTGCGGCACATACCTACCTTAAGTATTTTAAGTGCCCGACCCCAGATGGTATTAAAGTCACATTAACATTCACATTCACTCTTCATCATATTCTTCTTACCATTAAAACTAAACATAACTATTTCCAAAAAGGACAATCTGGTAGAAATTTGAGCAATCAACACCAGTCATTCATTCTCAAGATATAAGGAATTTTGGCTTTACAATGTTACACTTCTTGATGGACACGGATATTCCATTTGTTTTCATCAAACATGACGTTCACTAGAAAATCAATGGTCGTTTGAGATATGTCCATAAAGTAAAAATCGGTTTTTGGATTCAGAAATGTAAAATTAAGAAAATAGACGCAACCACGAAGGGCATCCTTGTGTAGCCCTTGGCCATAAGAAAGCTAGCTCTACAGGAGGAAGAAAAGTCGGATCTGACCAGAAAAGTCAGGTCACCCCATATTGCCTTACCCCTTTGTAAGGATCATTCACCAAGTATGAGACATTATAATTATAATTATAATTTTAAATCTAAACTACTTATTTCCATAGATAGATCTTTCAGGAATCTTTACAATTAAAGGTTTTTTTAATTTTGCACTTGTTTACTAAAATTGTTTGTTGACCGTATACCTTGATCTTTATTTCCTTTCACTATTTTAATTTTTTAATACAGAGGAAAGAACTTCTGAAACCCAAGCTGCACATACTTCCAATGTATCCCTACAAGCCATAAACAAACCGGCAACACCTGTCACACTGACAGCAGATACAAAAAAATCAACCAAAAGTTCCAGCATCGTAAGTGGTCCCGTAGAATCACCATCAGATGCCTTTGCGTCAACAAAGGTGATACCCAAGTTGACATCAAGTAGTCCTGATTTACATGTAGTTCCGTCACCATCCACTAAGGGAAGTATAATGGGACTTCTGAAGGACAGTTCCCCGTTTGATATGTTCCGTGGCGGCGACAAAGACGAATCCAGCTCGGAGACTACGACAGGATCAACGTCTAGTAGTAGTAATAGTCAAAGTACGTCGGATAATGAAGAAGTGTACGCATGGGATGAAGATAACGAAGATGGTGAAAGCAAAGTATAACCTGGTAGATTCACTACATAACTTGCGACTTGAAAGCAGGTGTTTAATTGCATGGTTCAATTGTTGTTGTTGTTGTTGTTGTTTCATTTGGTTCATCCCTAAATAACTCTAAATTTGAAATCTCATCAGTTCAAATCAAATCTCACATCTGTTGACATTTCAAATCTATTGAACAGTTTGGATATTGGAAGCAAATTGTATATTGAAATTGCCCGTTCAGTATAAAGTTAATTATTTTTGCCATAATTAGGCAACACGTTTCCATATGTCCTAATTTGAACACATAACTTATGGTGGCGAATTTGTAAAAATATTGGACACATTTAAAGCTATAAGATTTTGCATTGTTATAAGTAAAATATGAGCAATCGTTTATGTCAATAGTACTTCTGACACCCAAGCTGACCTACACTTGATGTATCAAGATCCCTACAGAAAACACAAATCCGGCAACAGCTGCCACACTGACAGCAGATAAAGAAACATCAACCAAAAGGTCCAGCTTCGGAGGCAGCCCCGTAGCATCACCATCTGATGCCCTAGAGGGTGCCGTGGGCTCAAAATTGATCGCTGCTTCACAATAGGTGATACCAAAGTATTCCAGCAGGGAGTCTATCTGGGAGACGCATGTGATGACGTCATCACGAAGACATGAATATATAGTAGTGATCCATCGGAGCGCTCTTTATTTGCCACAAAAGCTTCATTTTGACATTACAGCTTCGTATCCCGACTTATAAACGTAGTAGTGATCTACCACAGCGACCTCGTCCTAAACAACTCGACACATTTCACCCAGAAATTAACGGTTGTTGCGTACGAGGGCGCAGTGATTAAAATAAATTTGGACACATTCAAGTTATACAATTTTACATGGGTTATGAGAAGCATATAAGCTATCCATTAATATTAAAATAGAAAAAAAATATGAAAAATGTTAAAAATCAGACCACTTAATCACTTTTATTAAATGAGTTCTACCGTATTTTACATGTTTATGTTTCAGATGATCTCACTGACGTCGTGTATTGAGAAACTTTTTTTACGTCAAAACTTGTCTGAGATCTGAGAGGATATCCTACTACATGTTAAAAAAAAACTTACTTGACTCTACCACCCAGAAGGCATTCCTGAAGGGTATGAATGGTTGAATCGAACGCTCATTTGTTATAAATGAGCTCATTGCAAACACAAGAAAAAAGAAGAAACAATCTATATTAATCAGATCATAAAGTGTGTGTGGGTGTGGAGGTGTGTGTCCGGTAATGGATTTCATCATGCTAAGTCATATGACGTTGATATTTGGCACATTGGTAGGAAACAACGGCCCGAGATTTGTGACCAGGTTTTCATTGTCACCCTATAGGTCAAAGGTCACTTAGAGGTCAAATTGCGTGGGAGTGCTCTACGACTACCACATTTAGTCAGAAGAACCTCTGATCCAAACAAAAAGCGTTGCTGAGGTCAAAGGTCAGGTAGGGGTCACACAGGGTCAAATAACTTAGGAACGCTCTACGACTCTCAAATGTTGTAAAAAGTATCATTGACCACATTGAAATACACTGATAGGGTCAAAGGTCACCCACGGGTCACCAAGTCAAAGGATCAGGATGAAAATCAAAACCCTTCCCATTCAAACGAGTTTTTCAAGGCGATCCTTTATCCCCAATCATCTTCTTGACTGTGTTTAACCCGATTGTGCAACATCTAAAGACCCACGAAGAATATTTTTAGTATGATTTAGAGGAATCTCGATACATCACCCTCCCATATGCTGACGATTTTTGTTTCATAACAACTGACAAAAGAAGACACCAAAAAAATCATGAATAAAATCCAAGATATCATAAGGTCCATGGGACTCACTCTTAAGCCGGTCAAATGGAAGTCAGTATTTATCCGGAGTAGCAAATCTTACGCGTGTACCTTTGCCATAGGCGACGTCGTCCTGAAGTTCCTGGAGGATGGGCCTGAACAATTCCTCGGTCGTAATAGTATTTTTTAAGGTAAATCAAGTGATATTCATGAAAAATAGAGTCAGGGCCCCAACCAGGGGCCCACATGACCTTCATATCATTCACTATATGAGTCCAAGTAGTCCAAGCATGTTAGCTCACTCTGATCTAATGGTCAAGCCTGGTACTATATATTCCATCAGTGAGTGTCGTAGCTAGGACGCTGGACAAAGATGTGTTGGCCCCTACCCCTGTTGGGGATATCTCCCATAGTCAATTTGGTAGATATCGTCTGTCTTTTTTTTACCATCTTAACATGAAAATTCCAAAAATGTTGCGCGCTTCGCGCGTATTATAAGTAACTACAGATTATATAATGTCATTCAAATTGCACATTTGTGCCAAAAATTGAAGGATATTTACAGCTGAATGGTTCCTGTTATGAGGGCTCACGCCAAATTTTACGAAGACTTGACAAAATGCCCCCTTTTAACACTAAAATGACACCCCTCCTCCGTATTTTCTTTTTCCGTTACTAGGCACTTTCATATTAAAATTCACCTCAAGCCCCTACACTCCCTACAACTTGAGCTTTTATTATTAATAATAACCCCTTGATTTGAATATTCACCTCCCCTACCACGTAAGGGCCCCACCTTGAGCTGCTTACATCCGCCACTGAACCATAAAAAGGATCTCTGAGATTTGTTCGTTAATAAGAGCCAAACCACCTTAGTCACTCAAGAAAGACCTCATTAAAATCGCCATCTTCTCAAGCTACATCATTCGGAATGCCCGCCACGAACCATCCTTGGGATCTGGTAACCAACCTCACATTCAGTTGAAGTCTTGGCTTAACCCCTCTGTTTTTCTGGTGTGTATTTTATGCTGCTCGTGTTTATTGTCTTTTGTTTACCTTGCACCGTTTCATAGTCAGCTTTGCTGATGACCACGACACATGACCTGGATTTTGTGTTACTTCTTTATATTTGCACCTGGTTCTTGTTGTTTAGAATTGCATTTGCTAACAAAGATTGATAAACCACCACCTCTCATGGATCATTACTGTAAAATTTCAAGTCAATATTTAATTCCTTCTTTGCTGAGGGTGTTGTACAACGTCAATGGAAAAGGGGATTGTTGTGCCTGTGCTGAAACAAAAAGGTTATTGATGACATTGGTGATAAGATCAACATTAACAAAATTGAGAATGTAGCTGGTGTTGACTTTCCGTCGAGCTTTACTTCTCTGTAATTTATCATTTCCCCTTTTGTATATAGTGTCCTTGCTCTTGCTGTATTATTTAATCCTTTTGTTTTTCCAAACTTTTTTGTGTATATTTTAATTCGGCCCTCGGACGTCGAATTTGGCGAATAAAATCATATCATATTAATTTAAAATCTCAAGATGTTTTGTCACTAAAATCAGTGTAAGGAATTCAAAGAATATATTTTAGGACGAACCACTATAAAACTGTCCTGATAGTTATATAAATAAAAAAGACTACTTCTGCGTCCTCACATCGTCGTCCTCAAATCGATTGATCAAAGTCTTCAGTATTTCCATCGCGACAGCCAAAACAACCTTTACAAGGCGGAACGTCTAGATAATTGTAGAAGGTAGGTGGTAGCTCCAGACTCTTGGCCTTGGCTTGAAGAGCAGCTGATGGAAGCTTCTCAGACACGAAGATAACATCTTCATCTGAAATAAAAATGCAAATACTTTCAATGATAGTAAACCAGTCCGCTCATTAAAATTGGTGAAGAAGATTGATAATGATTATGGTATATGCCCATTATTCCCTTTTCAACCATAGACCATGGTGATCCTGTTTTTGCTTGGATGGCTAACAATCGTCTTCTCTTTAAATAATTCTGGCACGATTATAGATCAAAGATCAGACAGGACAAGTGGGTGGTTTAAGGAAGCAATATTGATAAGGAGTAGGGGAGCAATCACCATGATCAAAGATGAGGGGGCTTACAAACTAGCTTTGTCATGTCATCACAAAACGGCAACCCAGGGGTTTGGTTACGTCATCAAAACCGAACATCGGTGTTGCCAACTTCTAGAACCACCTCAGATCAGAGTTAACATGAATTACTGACAGAAATTGAAAATGTTCTGAGTGAGTACCAATTAGTTTGGGATCTGTATTGAAACTTTTTCATGTTACTATGACCTTATTGAACGATCCTGATTAATATATTAGAAGTAATGATAATAATGTACGTATAAGTGCTGGTGTCATGAATCCTACTTGCCTAGAGACCAACATGTTCTAGTGCCCATATAACTGTGTACAAACTTACTAGACACACGTTTCTACGCACCAATTGTTTCATTGATCTTACCATTTATTCCGTGGTAGATCTATTAGGTAAGACACCCAGTTTCATAGGACACTCAGTTGCGTTATATCGGTTCTCCAAATATTAACCGAAATGTTATAAGTTGGAACTTAAACCACATATAATTAGGTGTTAAGGCCATTTTATTTACAACTGGTTTATGAGCTATATTACCTTGTATTTGATAGCTTGTAGTGTTAAAAGCAGCACTTTCTCTAATTGGGAAAGAGGACTGACCGAACAGACCAAATCTACCACTAGTTGATGTTGTAGCACAAGTAACTGGTATTCCAAAAAATGGATTAGATGACTGTCTGGACTGCCAAAGGCTAGACCAACTGCTACTAGTTGCTGACGTTGTTGTAGATAACCGGAGGTGTGGTCCAAAGCTAAACCCACCGCTATCAGTTGCTATTGTAGATGACAGACGGTGTGGTCTAAAGCTAAACATACTGCTACCAGTTGTGGACGTTGTTGTCATGGTTGTTGATGACCGAAGGGGTGTTCCAAAGCTTAACCCGGCCTTACCAGTTGCTGACGTTGATGAATATGACTGACGGGGTGGTCCCACGTTAAAACCACTGCTATTAGTTGCGGGCGTTTTTGTCGTGGTTGTAGGTGACTGACGGGATACACCACAGCTAAACACACTGCTAACATGTACTGACGTTGTTGTCGTAGCTGTAGATGACCCAGGGGATACTAGACCGAAGCTAAACATATCGCTACCAGTTGCTGATGTTGTTGAGGTGGTTGTAGATAACGGACGGGGCAGACCATAATTAAGCCTATCAGTTTCAGTTGCTGATGTTTTTGATATGGTTGTAGATGCCCGAATGGGTGATCCGAAGCTAAACCCACTTCCACTAGTTGCTGACGTTGGTGTCGTAGTTGTAGATGACCTACAGGGCAGATCAAAGCTAAGCCCACCACTACTAGTTGTTGACGTTCTTGTCGTGGTTGTAGATAACCCACGGGGCAGATCAAAACTAAACCCTCTGCCGCTAGATGCTGATGTTGAATCTACTAGTTTAGCCAATGGCTGACTTGGATAGAATCCACTGCTTGTTTTTGTTGAAGAAGTACTTAGTTGTTTGTTAGAAGCTGTAAAAATAAATGTAATAATTTGTTATGATTTGAATATGGAATACAATTTTATATTATTGTTGTTTTACGAG
>JAUMTS010539925.1:0-13112 GCA_032273385.1 Ophiopholis aculeata | reverse complement strand
AAATGCTTCTGATACAATTTGTAATGCTATGGAATCAGTTTAAAGTTCTGAAACATCTTTAAAGAAAAGTTATGACTAAAAGTCAGCAAAATAAAAAGCAAGTTACAAAATCGTTAAAAAGGGAGGGGGACGAGAAACATGTTTATTTTTTTTTTATTTTGCCTAAAAAACCAATTTCACTTGATTGCATTTTGTTTTTCACATATCAGCCAAGATCTCAGTCTAAAGTATTCTTCGAAATTGATTACTGATACTTTTGTGTAGAGTGACAGTCAATGAATTCTCAAAATTAAAGACGTAACAATGTAACATATAGTCCAAATTTAGGGTTTGAGCCAATTGCCAAAAGTTATCGTAAATTTACGCCAATCATGTTTACTTAGCGCAGTCTGAATGTCCTTCAATATATATTCGTTTCTTGTCCATCAGTTCAGTAGTAATCGATTATTATGTCACAAAGCTTCCACGAAACACAAATTAATATAAACTGGTATTGTTTTACGTTTTTGTTGATATAGTGCCAGCATAGTAGCTATCTTAATAATAGCTACCATGGTGCCAGAATATAGAATATTCGATTTAACTTGAGATATAGGCCCTCATCATGGTTGTTTAAATCATTACATTTAATCGTTACATTAGTAACATTTTCATGATAACTTCACAACTTGAAAAATAGGCTTCGTACCCGAATTTACATTTTGGAGTGCAAAATTAATTATAACCAACGATAAATAGTGCATTTTGTCACAAGGAAACATTTGTATATTTTTCTAAAATTCTATTTAATTCGACTTAACTGGCTCTTTTTGAGAAACAAAAGAAGTAAAATACGATGACTTAGGGCCTACCTAACAAACATGTTCTAAAAGATACACTAAGTCAAACAAAAGTCAAACTTACTTATTATGTTATTAAATATAACTTTACCAGATTTCTTGCCAAAATCTTACTTAAATGCAGTCTTATTTGCCTTAGTAACTTAACTGGTCACAGTTTTGACTAGAAATCTGTTGAAGTCATATTTTACAAGGTGTTTAGTAAATACCAAGAAGTAACTTCATGATATATGTGTTTTGAGTGCAATGGAAATATTTATGCTATTAAAGTGGCATCTAGTATATCATCACTTAGTTATCAATCGAAAACTAGAAAACTTGCAAATGACTTACCAAAGTATGACAACAGGCGATGTGATCTGACTAGTCTATTGATGCATCGATATATGGCCAACCATTTCATGACTTCCTCCGAATCCACACCAGGAGACGCAAAAACCAGTAAATCCAAAGGTAATACCGAGTAGAAATCCAGCACGAATGTTGTTTTGACATAATGTCTGCATATTTGTTTTAAATCTGTTATCAAGATTCCGTCAATCATATATGCTAAGAAGAATCTAAAGAATATGTCTATGAGAAAGACTACGTCAAAGAAGTAGGACAAAATCCAAAGGGTCATAATAGTTGAGTCAAAAGCAGGCATGAAGACTTCTATACATAATGAAGCTATCACAGTGATTATTACAAAGGACTCCCAAAGACGCATTCTAATTGTATTTGGCGATAGGTAGAATGCTGCTGGGGCTCTGTAGCCGACAGCAGGACGGAGTTGTGACGTCTCCGATACATGATCATCTCCTGCTTCCTCAACCTCCATGTCTACTGTGACGGACTCCGCTGCCGCTGCTCCTTCAGCGGTAACCGCCATCTTGTCTGGATGGCGGTTACTGGACGTGTGCCGAAACACACGCCCAACCTCTGACTTTAAACTAAGAATGGTTGGTTTTTAGTTAGCAAACATCTCGTGAAATAATGAATATGTCAGTTTTTGTTTCACGAGTGATGTTAATTGATGGACTCACATTGCGAAGCAGATTTGGTTGCCTTCAATAAGAAGAATGTCCAGATGATAACAGATGGTCTTCCTAAAGGACCTGAACATCCAGTCGATGTTTCTGAAGTCACAAGCTTCGGAGATACTTCCAAGAACCAACGAGTGTTAAAATACACCTCAGTTTTGAATACGATGTTGATTTGGTCTCAAGTAAAGCGTTGAATTTTCTGTACTAACACGTAAACTCGAAATCTACAAATATAAAGCGGCATTACACTCAAGCTGAGTCGAGTAAATTGTATATTTTCCTCCTTTCTTAATCACGCTCACGCTTAGGTATGTGCTCCACAGAGACAAAAATTCACTTTCTCATTATACAACAGCAATATGCATCGAGTAGAATTAATTTACACACAGCTAGAACACACCGTCCAATTTTAAATACCAAAGCCGTTTTGCTACCACACACAAAATGCCTGCAACACAATATTTAATGTGCAAACATTGCGAGCATTTTTTCGATGATAATTCAATCCATCTTGGTAAAGCCAAATGTTTGATCATCAATTAAAGCTCTGTACCTTTCCGTGCGTGTGTCTACTCGTTGCTTCATATGCTGCTTATGTGATGCGGGGCGAGATGAGGAAAAACTGCTGTAAATCGACTCTCTCCCAGCCTCTGTCGTCGCTTTCTCACTCGGCTCACGGTACCTTGCATTGACCTGGCAGGGTCAAATGGTGAGCATGTAATATCTGTAGCATTCATGGAACGCGGAGACGAATACCGTATGGGCGGCCTGTTGTCAACAAGCTGCTAAGGGTTCCTGCAGATTATGTTTGTCATATCATAGGTTTATGTGTTTAGATTTAGTCATGGTCAAATGCTATATATTTCCAACAAATCTGTTGACCTGCTATTTTGTTAATAATATGTCGAAATACAAATTAATGCATGCATGTAATTTACTAGTGTAGTGTATGCAATTACCTACTAAAAACAGTGTTGACCTCCGTTTGGTAAAAATACACTTTAAATGTAAAGCTTTACATACTTTTGGACTAAAAATCGTTAAGGTATCAACACAATTGTGAAAATTAATATATACAAATTGTAAAAACAACGTGTGGTAATTGATATCTTCAAATGCTTCGCATGAAGTATTCTAAACTTGTTTACAGAGCAGAAATTATCGAAAATATCAAAATTTGACGAAACTGCCACCAAGTTCACAAACCCTTTAAAGGGCAAAGGTCCGATTTTTCAAAATCCAGTTTTCTATTTCATTTGATGGAGCATCACTCAATAAACTATAATTTTAAATTTCAGGTAAATCGGTCAAACCGTTCTGATTTACGAAGCATTTTTGTATATTGCAGTTGCCTATACTTTACTGTGTGAAAGCTGATTTTAATGATTATGGTTAACCATAGTCATTAAAATTTTGGTACGTTTTCACGTATGTCTCCAAAATGGAACACATTCCAGCAGTAGAATTTCACATGGGTTATGAGAAAAATATGACTAATCTTTTGTTTTGGCACCAAAATCTCACAAAGTTTGAAAAAATTGCAAAAGATCGGACCGGGCCCCTTTAACTGACAATTTCAAATAACAAACTTTATTGCAGAATAAGTATATATACCTAATTGTAAAAAACTCAATAGAATGTTCTCCTCACCATAGACTTGCAGCGCTACATGAATAGAACATTAAGGGCTGGCATCTTCCTAAAGTACAGTTGTATGGGTTGCCATGGTAACCATTGGTGTGATATAGCTTGAGGACCCTGGAGGAGACAGTAGCATATTTGCCATAGCAGACATATTGGTTGACTTAGTTTGGCACTTGGGATTTCCCATATTCACTTGTCAGAGTGAAAATTTATCATTTTTGTGGTTGGTAACTATTTCATTTTACTGTATCTTAATTTTAGTCAGTTAACTTCAGTTTGATTCTTACTTAATAATCATTTTAAATTTCTTTTATTTTCCTGTCAGTTTCTTATTAAAAGTAGTGTAGTAAATGTGTAATATCAAAGGCAATCCAATGACCTCTTTGACATTTCTTTACTCATACAGTCAAACTACAAAAACAAATCTTTTACTTGAGATGATATTTTGGACAAACATTTTGATTTGACAAATACTAGTATGCAGCAAAACAGAGTTTCCATACTGTATCTATTATAACATTATTTGACACAACTTGACCTTTAAATCTACAAAATGTTGCAAAAACAAGCTTAACTCACTCTTCTTATTTGCATATTTTAAGAAAAACATCTTGATGGGCTTAAAAAAACACATGTTGGCTGGCTCTATTTAGAATTTTGTCAAAACTATAAATTCTATTCACACCGTGGCCATTTTGAAATGAAAGCCAGGGTTGGGTGGCAAGATGCTGCTGCACTCTTTAGCCGCTCGCGCCAAAACCAACACCTGGGATTTGAGCCCTGCGCGTCAACGTGAGCGGAAGTTATGCTCTGCCACCCAAACCTTGCTTTAATATCAAAATGGCGCAGCGTGAATAGTCTATTGCATTTCAAACACAGTCAACTCACTGACAAGTGTTCTCAGTTTTCATCAAAACAACTTCAACCAATGTCACACTTGTCATAAATATTTGAGTTAAAGTGATTTATTATGGCTACCATGATGGACTCTATACAGTTATAAAGCTGCTTAAAGTATTTCTAATTTAAATAAATGTCTACGGGTTTATAGAATATCACCAAGCTTTGGGGTGAATTCAATGGGATGGATCACTTCCGTTGGAATGGCGAAAGCTAGTGTTTAATCATTCAATCAACAATAATTAAAGTAACGGCCACAATTGTTCATGAAAACATGAGTTTCTTCTGATTGCCGCTATTTATATACCTCTATTCCGTCAAGATCACAGTGGTGTGATAATACAAAGCAAAGTAAATTAACAAGTAAACAAGCAAATACAAAATCAACAAAGTCAATATGAAACAGAAGAATCATTTTGTGTAAAGATGAGTTTTCAGTCCTTTTTAAAAAACATGAAGCAAAGGTGCTGTGCGGAGACACACTGGCAGGGAATTCCACATATGAGGGGCAGCAAAAGAAAACGTCTTATCCGAAGCAGATTTTAGTGTGCAAGAAAGGACTTTGTGCTGAGTAAGTCTGGTGGTATCGGATGCCGATCGTAAGCCAGTGCGTCCAAGTGAATAAGATGATAAAGTAGAAGCCAGATATGATGGACCAAGACTCATTCTTAAGTCACCAAACTTGTTATTTAGAATATTAAGTTTTAATCATTCAATCACCAGTAAAGTTCCGTCAAAATTGTTCATGAAAACAGGAGTTTCATCTGATTGCCTGCAAAACTCTTTTCCCTGTGTTAAATTATACAACCTATACAACAACATGCAGTCCATAATCCACTTATACTGCGAAAACACTGACTTGTAATTGCTTCAGGTCTCTCGGGAGCTGTGGTAATTACAGACTTCAAATTGAGTTAAGATTCAGCTCAGCTTAACTTGCCGGGGTATTCTTGAATTTTCCAGGCATAGTAGTCTACAAAGCATCAGAGTTTCGCAAGAAGACTTCTTAAAGGGACCAAATTATTAAAATGTGTTTGTACAAAATACCTATTATAGTTGGCGGCTTAAATTATTACAGTCTCAGAGCTTCTCAGTCTCTGGAGTTTCAGGGCACATGTCCTTAATGTCATTGTTTGTGCCTTGCATTGTACCTTGCATGCATGTTACAGAGGCACATGTGCAGGTCTGTAGCCAGGATCAAATTTGGGTGGGTGCAGGAACCAAAAAAGAGGGCTTTTGTTTGGACCTAACCCCCTTGCAAAAACTCAATTGTTACTCATTTTGTGGTACGAAGTGGACCTTTTGGCTGATTTTGGGGGAAGGCATTATCTGCACCCCTCCCCCTGGCTACGTGCCTGCACATTTTCCAAGTCTTATTTTTGTGTGAAAAACTTGTGCACTTTGTAATTCCTAACTTAATAATTATGTCCTGTAGGATCCCCAAATATAACAGCTCCATGTAAACAATGATGTCAGCCTTATTAATATGCAATAACAAGTCTACAACTGACAGGTGTAGCTTGCCAAGCTTAAGATAGAAAGACCACTTAATCAGTTCCACTCAATGAATTAATATATTCAACATTATAGTTCTCAAATCCTACAGCACTACATTGCATAGATTGAAAAAAGACATTCAAATAAAGGCATCTTCTTAAAATTCTATCCCATACTAGTTACCATAGTAACCACTAGTATGATATGGTTTGTGAACTTATGAGGATAAAGCAAGATATTTATCAGATTGGACATATTGGTTGACTTATGTTGGCACTAGATGTATGTGGAAACTCTGAGAATGTGCAGCCTTTTAATTCACAAGTCAGCATTACAATCTACTTCTATCATGTACATTGTTCATATATTACTCTAAAGTGTATATTTCTGCATTTCCCATTTTCTTTCTCTATTGTTTTTTTTCCGTTCTATAAAAAAAGCTTTCCTTTTCAGCCTGTTTGTCTTCTAGGTCTTTTTGTAATAAATGTCTACTATAAAAAAACTAAATTAAGTTGCTTTGACATATAAACTGGCCCTGAAAGCACAGAATTAATCTATAATTTATCAACTTGTAGAGATAACAGTGAAATAAATAGCAATGTGTAACAATTAATCCATAGATCTTGCTATGTCCTGACAGATACTGAGATGTCTAACCCAACAGCTGCCTATATAAACAGCGGATGTACCCTGATCATGCTCATTTGCCAATCTAAAGAACCTGATATACTCGTCCTTCCTTGCATACGTGATAACCAGCTTACAACTGAAACCCCCGGGACTGATACACGTAGGAAAGCTCATTATAGATACAACACTTCAATTAATTTTGCTCAATAAGGGTAAAAATATGTTGCAATACGTTTCCTATTTATTTGTCTTTTGTCCTTTCTATGAAATAGCACTTCAAGCCTTTTGCCTCAAACAGGACCAATATATAGCAGGAAGTAAATTAAATTGGTTTGACAAATTGACTAACCCTTAGAGCTGGGAATTAAGCTGTCATACATCAACTGAAAAACAATTACACAAGATTACATTCATGTCCAATAATATGGAACACTCAATTCACACTTGCAATGAGCAGCATGATTGAAGAGAATTACATAAGGTTGCCATTTTAACCATCTCCACGCGGATGTTGTTTGCAGACAACTTGTCAAAAACTTCAAACATTTTCTTAATTCACATTTCTTTTCATTGCCATATTCAGATTCAGCATGCAAAATGCATTCAAATGAGTACAAACAAGCCTAGTATTGGATCAGTAGTTCCTGAGGTAGCCTGTGAGGTAGCCCTTTTGGTTTTGAGAATATACTGTAAATTGTCACTTTTGTACACTTAAATTGCAACCAGTGTTTAAAGCATTAACAGTGGAACACTCAATCCACATTTCTAATGTCCTGAGGATGCTGAAATGTCAAGTCCAACAGATGACAAGCCGTAAACATGTCACTCTAAAACATCTGACATGACTACACCTTGTTGGTAACTAACAATTAACTCACAGGTACAAATTAAACAGAATTACATAAGACCATATATCGTCCAGGTCCATGTAGAACGCTTCATCCACTTTTGCAATGCCTTGAGGAAAACCTGGATGTCAAATCTGATAGATACTAATTAAATAGAATTACATAAGACCATATATCGTCCACGTCATCCACATTTACAATGCCTTGAGGAAAACCTAAAGCCAAATCCTATAGCTGCTCGCTCACAGTAATTGTCAGTCCATTTTACCTGATGTACTCAACTTTGTCATGTTGACAACTGAAATAGATAAACCTATCAGGGCAAACACATTGGTCGATTTATGTTGTCACTCGGTAAACATTGTCTAAGATTTTTCAAACACAATGTAGTTTGTTTCTAATATCAAAGCTTAACATAGATGCAGCTCAACTCCACAAGATACTATTTTAAGCACCATTAGAGTTCCCTATAAGCCAACAGCACTAAGATAAAACAGTAACATTGGTTGAGTTATGTAGTAACTCAATGAACACTTTAAAGTTTAACATTAAAATGTTGAACCTTTTATTCTCTTTACTAATAATGTGAACAAAATCTACTATTTAAGTATGACTCTTATTCCTGTTAGTTTTCCCCTCCTTCTCCACTAAATAGAAAACCTTTTATTTTATCTTTACAAATACAAATTGAAAACTTGATGATTTTGATTCCCTAAATCGAATAGCCCCAAGAGCAAGGAAACAACATGTGATTTATTAGCTTAAAAAGAAAATTGCATAAAAGCATTATTCAAACTAGCATCTATAACTGAACATGTAGAACGCTACATCCATACCTGCTATGTCCTGAAGAAAACCAAGATGTCAAACCCAATCTATAGATAGACCACTTTATAGCTACTCAGCTCAATACGATACTTTACTCAGTCTCGGCTGAAATGCTATTCTTATTGTACACTTAAGAGCCTTTTATTTTATCTTTACAATAAAAATTGCAAATTGAAAACATGATGAGTTTGATTCCCTAAATCTAATAGCCCAGAGAGTAAGGAACCAATATGTGATTTATTAACTTAAAAGGAAATTGCACAAGAGCATTAGTCAGACAAGTATCAATTACCAAAAAAGTATAATGCTCCAAACACAATAGTTTTTTGCTCACAGTGCTTGCCATTCTGGCTTACCTGACGTACTCATTGTTGTCATTGGCCATAACCAATGCAACACTTACAGATCCAAACACAAAAGTTTGATTCCTGAAATGAAATAGCTCCCAAAATAATTATATATGAGCATGATTCAAACAAGCAACTACTACCAAAAATGTAGAACGCTCCACTTATACTTGCTATTTCCTGAAGATAAACGAGATGTCAAATCCAATAACTGTTTGTTAACTGTGGCTGTCAGTCTGGTTTACCTGACATACTCATTGCTGTCATATGCAATAGCCAATGCAAAACTTACACATCCAGACACCAATGATTGGTTCCCTAAATCCCTCCCCCACCCAAAAAAAAGCAAGGAACCAACAAGTGATTTATTAAATTAAAGTTAATTATATGAGCAGTATAAAAATAGCATCCATGACCAAAAATGTAGAACACTCCACTTATACTTGCTATACCCTGAAGAAAACCAAGATGTCAAATCCAATAACTTGTTGCCGGTTGCTCACAGTCATTGTCACTCTGGTTTACCTAACATGCTCATTGCTGTCATATACAATAACGAATGCAAAACTTACAGATCTCAATGGCTGCTAAACTTAACAAGATATTTTTTAAACCAACACTAGAGCTCTTATTATCCTACACAACTACATTATCCTAACATTATCCTAACAAAATCAGATTAGAAGAAACATTAGAACAAAAATCTTCGTAAAATGTTAGTAAGAACATTTGAGGAGAAAACATCTTTATTGGTTAAGCTATATTAGCACTCAATAAACACCTTTAAAATGTTCAACCTTTCATTCTCTTCACCAATGAGAGTGAACAATATGGATCCAGTAGTGTGTTTCTATTATCCCCTTTTCTTTTTTATTCAGCTCTCCTTATTGTATAAGTACTTAAAGGAGCCCATCCTGTTTTCTTCAATTTTTTACAAATTTTTTGAGATTTGGGTTTTAAAAGATTTCCCATATTTTTCTCATAATCCTTGTACAATTTTACAGCTGGAATATGTTCTGTTTGGGAAATATGATTGAAAATGTGCCTAGTTATGGGAACCATATTAGCTTTACACAGTAAGGTATTATAGGTAACTGCGATATACAAAAATGTTTGTATATTAAATGGTTTGACCAATTCCACTAAAATTTCATAATTAATATTTCATGAATGATGATCCATCAAATAAAACAGAAAAATAAATTTTGGAAAATCAAACCTACAACCTTTAAAAGTATTTGATTTGTTTTTGTAAAACTATAACAATTGATAACTAGATTGGTTTGTTCTCCAATCCAGTTGCCTAGAGAAAGACATAACCTTTAAGCTTAAAGATAATTGCATGATTCAAACAAGCACATATGACCAAAAAGGTAGAATGCTTTACTTACACGTGCTGTTCTGACGAAAAACTAGATGTCAAATTCAATAACTGGTTGCTCAGACATTGTCAGTCTGGGTTACCTGACATACTCATTGCTGTCATATGCAATAACCAATTCAAAACCTACACATCCAGACACCAATGTTGAAATCTAAAGATAGACCACTTAGTGGCTGCTTAACTCAATTTGATGCTTTAGCCAATACAAGGGTTCCAAAATAACCCTATAACAGTACATTTGTAACATAAAGCACATTCAAAAGAAACAAAAAGACTGCCATCTTCTTATAAAATTGTCTAATGTTTGTCATAGTTACTGTTGTTCCGTGACCTCTTAAGAGAAAAGGAGGCATTTTTTATCATAACAGACATATTGAATGACTTGTATTGGCACTTGGTAAACACTTACAATGTACAACTTCTTGCACATTTTACTTGTCATAGTGAAACTTTGCATTTATGTTGGTGGTTATTTTTTCTTTTTCCTGTCAATATTTGCTAATATTGTAAAAGCTCAACTTTTTTTTAAATGCTTACTTTAAGCCTTTTTCTGTTGACGTAAAAGTTTGTAGTGAAACCCCACATCAGATTTGGTTTGACAGATCCAAACGTCTTTAGAGCACAAACAGAAGTTGACATTGAAGGGAGATTATATAGACATTTATGCTTTTGAGAGTAAATGGGCACATTGCCAGATTTGAGGGACAGTTTTCAAAAGACTGCAAGACATGAACAATGCTATCTACTGATTAAGGCATAGATTACATTTGTATTGCTATCTACTGCTGATAGAGGTGTTAGTTGTATGCTAACATGGTTGTCTACTACTGATGAAGGCATTGGTGACATACCAGTATTTCTATCTACTGCTGATTTAGGCATGGATGACATACTAATATTGCTATCTACTGCTGATGAAGGTATGGATGACATACTAGTATTGTATCTACTGCTGATAGAGGCATTGATGACAAACTGTATTACTATCTACTGCTGATGGAAGCATGGCTGACATACTAGTATTACTATCTACTGCTGATATGCATGGCTGACATACTAGTATTGCTTTCAACTGGTGATAGAAGCACAGATAACATATTATTGTTGTCTATTGCTGATGGAGGCATGGATGACATACTAATATTGCTATCTACTATTGATAGAAGCATTGATGGCATACTAGTCAGAATCTAGTTTTGTCATCTACTGCAAGGATGATGCTATCTACTGCTGACGGGGACATTGGTGACATACTATTGTGATTAAGTAGTATTGCTGTCTCCTGCTGATGAGAATATGTCACATATTTATTTATTGGTTTTTACAAATAGCTACTACAAATGCAAGTAATTACAAGACTCAGAAGCATGGGTTTAAGCCAAAAATGTTATACTCCTTAAGACTTTGTTCAATTGAACGTACAAGACATGTTTTCCAGTTATAAGCTAAAGCGCAATATCCTTGTATACTATGCATTAAGATTTACTCTTGAGAGAAACTGCATGCTTGTTAAATCCCTTGATCCCTGTCGCATCCAGAAGTTTAGTCATAGCAAGCAAGATATGAACAGTACAGCATCAAATTAAACCTGGATTGGAAATACCATGTGTATCAGGTATCTTAAAATTCAAAAGACGTTTGATTTCATTCAGTATGGCGCTCAGGTTTTTGTAACATTTGAAAGAAAGAACTTGTGTCTCAGTTGATGAATGTTAAAGTAACACTAAATTGTGTCTGTGAAATATAAACTGTTCAATGTTGAGTCATATGCAGTAAAGTATGCAGGTTTTAAACCATACGGCCGGCTCCATGGGCATTTGCACCCCATCCCATAAATCATGAATGCAGCCCTGCCCCTCTAGACAAGAGGAAGCCTTTTCAAGGGAAAAGGGATTCCACATTCAACAATAATTTGTTATATCTTTTAACTCTCTCATCAAATTTATTTTAACTATACCCTTAACATATTCTGAACTCTAAAAATCATAATACTTCATTTACATTTTTCTCTCAATAATTTGAGGGACACTGACAATGTGCACACTTGAAATTCAGTGTCTGCCCTGCCCTCTTGGACTTAAGAGAGAGAGTACAAGAGAGAGAAAAGTCTCCTTATTCAATGATAAATCATTTCATCCTATTACTATCTTTTATATTTAGTCTCTATAGACTAAACTCTAAAAATAGTTTTATTTACAGATAATTTGTTTCTCTCAATCCATTAACCAATTTATCAAGGGACATGGACAATGACCCACTAAAACAAGTATAGCTTGTTAATAACTATAATTTTAATGACTTTGTTTTAAAATATAGGAAGTGTGTGGGACAAAGCGAGATCCCTTGATAACTGTGTGGGATTGTGAACTAATAAAACAAATGCTAAGGAGTTTTAACAAACCATTATTTCAGTGTGTTTTACCTAGTATGTGGGTGTAGACTGTTATGAGATGATAGGGTTCTAAATTAGGTTTAACAATTTACTTAAATGTCAAAACTAATATATTCCATTATCCCAATAAATTGTTGTTTGGATTTAGCATGAATTAGGTCAGATCTGTTCATAAAATTTGATACAAATTACAATCATATTTTTTTCTTCGTCAATGATGAATGGTTTAATTTTTTCAAAGAATTAGGCTTACTATTTTTTTATTGCTTCATATTAAGGGTCATCATTCTTCAGATCTATGTGAAATGTTAGGGTTTCCAATTTTTTTGTATTATTGCAGTTGCATGTACATGACTGTGTAAACTTGTTTTATGATAACTTTATAATTAGTCAAGTGATGATATTCATTTTATCTTCCAAACAGAACACAATACAGCTGTACATAATTCCTCATTGGTTATACAAGCAGGACAAATTTGAGTTTTGTTTAGATACCAACAATCTCAAAGTCCGAGTAATATTCTCAAAGTCCAAATAAAATTCAAAAATCACACCAGGCTCCTTATATATTGTAACATCATACGTTGGTTGACATAATGTTTATTAACCTGAGATGGGGGTCACTAAGGTAGTTGAGTGTACACATGCATAAACAACAATTCCAATTTGAGCCCCTATACAAGTATAATCCAAAATATAAACCCTTTTATGTATTTGGTTTTGACAAAGCACCCCTTTTTCATTAAAAATGCCAATGTTTAAGACCCCTGCGGCACCA
>JAUMTS010537704.1:0-13119 GCA_032273385.1 Ophiopholis aculeata | reverse complement strand
AAAAATAATATGGACTAATTTTAGTCACCCAGCTCATTATGAAACCCTAGGATCTGACCATAGCGGCCAATGCTAACATTCTTAAAACATTGTTTCAATTGATCTGTATTTCTCCTCAGACCAGTTTTTGAGAATCAATTTTTGACTCCCAGTTTGATTAATTTTGATTCTCGCAAAATGAAATTACATTTGCATCTCAGTACTCACAAGTGTAATTTAACTAAACGGTCTGTAAGCAGAAGCCATTTTATTTGCCAAAATCATTAAACAGAGATAGGGTGTATAAATAATATCAATTGACTTTGGTGTCATCACTGCCAATAATTTAGCCTCCCAAAGCGTATCCAATAATAACAGACAATAAAACGCAACATTCAAAATGTTTGCTCATCATGGTGACTTCTTATCAATGTTTGCGTAGACCAGTATCTAGTAAATGAACATAGTGGCTGTATTAGTGGTAATAATAACTCCCAATTGATTAGTAATGATTATTAAAGTAAATAGTTAATGTCAATTGACCATCGTTATGTAACTCTATTACATGCACACATTACTGTCTACCCCACGATTATTGTTATTGATTAATGTTGTCCATGTACCTAATAATACATTATGACAATTGACTGACTGATAGTGTAGTATCTAGTCCGATCATCAGTTGTCATACATATGATGCATCATTTACAATCCATTGAGAAAACGGGGATGGGATGAGAAAAAAATCTGACCCAAGCGGTTGGCTGGAAACGCTGTAGTGGGTGACATGGATGGATTAAAGTGAAATTGATTCAATATAATTATTATTTATAGGACATTTGTCACCCGTTGTACATATGTCTGTTATTTATTGATGAATCTTCGATAGCTAGGTTTACGGGGTATGGGGAATACATAGTTGGGAAAAAGTAAGATTGATGTTGAATATGACCATGATCTAGCTTTTGGTAAAATGTGAGCAAGTTTGTCAGTACTATTAAAATACATCAATGTTTCGTGGTTCAAAGGAGATCCAGGGACATGAGTTTTGTGTTGGGTTCCTTGCAAATTTTCTAGTAAGAAACATTTGGTCATCTTCTTGTCAAAAATGTGATGATGAAAAAATATTTCAAAATTTTGATATTTGTGATTAGTATTATCATGGTTTTTTTTTTGCATACAACTTGTTTTTCCCTCTATCAGATCAGGTTTGTCATCCATATTTTTTTCCTCTTCAAAACAGCAATCTGCCATCGTTATTTTTAAGAATAAAAAGTGGTAAATAGCGCTTGAAGGTTTTGTTTTAAAATTCCATCCCAATCAATAATTATGCGGTATTTCAAATTGTAAAAAACATTTAACCATCCGCTTGATTTTGCCCCGTTCACGATTCATAATAAGATTAAAAATGATATTATTCATTTAAACAAGTCGCATTGATTTGATTTTCCGTAGATTAAGCTTTCTGAACCAAACATTGATCAGCTTTTAAATGCAATTTTCTTGCTCTTCAATTTCCGCATGTTTGCCTCGTGTATGGCAGACAGCAGGCAATCCACGCCATGCTATTTTGTCATCTTTTCCCTTCAAAAATGTCTTCTTAATTCATCGATCCGTTGCTACTGTAAAAACCAGCAAACTTGATTAGGGCCACAATGCTTGTAAATGAATGCAATTTCTGCAGTCATTTTCCAAGGCATATTCAATCAGCTCGTAGTAATGTAACCAAAGTAGCTTCACGAGAGGGGCAGCTTGCTTAAATTGATTCTTTACTCGGATTTAAACTGATTTTGGTAAAAAGCCGAGCGAAGTGCACTTGATTATAGATTTTTCTCCAAGGTCAAAAGTAAAACTGCATTTCTTTGGATAACTATTTGAAAGTTGTTATAAAACAATGAAAGATAAATCAATGAAAACACAAATTTTTGTTCAGTATTTCTTTTATCTTATAGATGATTAATTGATTATCTAAAGTTTGTATTTTAAAATATTTTGTGGATTTCATTATTACTTCGCTGAAGGTTAATATGGTCAATTTAAACTGTAAGGAAATAAAGGAAGGCTTTGAAATTAAAAGTATTAACCGTTTTAAGCCAAGAAATCTACCATGCAATTTATCTTGTCAATTTGCACACTCTGTTAGTCTTGAAACCACATCGGCAATTACTCCAAATTTTGGATACAATTTAACACAGAAGATTTTGTACACATAGTTGACTAAATTAATATGTGTGTACATCACGCTGAATAGGACAAATTATAACAATTATAAACTTGTCACATCTGTCACAAGTTCTGGTTATTAAAATGTAATAACCGTGACAAGGATTGTACCTTATGCAAAAGGAGAAAAAATGAATGGCTGGCAAATGCAAACTTGAACTTGTTCTTGAACAATGTATGTGTTTAAATACACAAACACTATAAACAATATAGTGTAAGCCTGGAGGCCTATATTTTCTGACTTATTTTGTCATTGGTGCCACAGAGAGGTGAGAAGGTCAAAGGTTAATGGGGTGGCACCAGCATACCATCTGGAAATCATCTTGGGGAATCTCCCTGGAGTAAGGTCAACTCCAAGTTCAAATCCTTAGTGGAGTTTTAGTTTTATGTTAAAAATGTGGGCACAAGGATTTAGCATTTGTTTATAGTAGACTTCGCCAAGCTCAAGTTGGTTCTCCTCCCCCACAAATAACTTGGCTGGATTTTTTCCGGCGCATTTATTTTGGAGAATTCTTTTTTCCACCATGGCATACATTTGTACATGTCTGAGTTGAAATGAATGCTAAATTTTGTCATGCCAATTCTTGGTGTGTCTTCGTATAATTCCTATAAAGTGTGTCATCCTTATGTTGAAAATTTGGCTTAAATCGTTTTAATTTTATTTCTACCATATTTCATCCACGTTTTAACAGAACTTGAAAGATTTGATTGATGATGTGTTTGATATCCCTTGTTCTTCATTCAGACTAATGTGATTTTAAGATGACATTTGGATTAATCAAGTTTAGTGCTTGCACTGCATGGATGTGGTGGACATGTTAATCAAGTCACATGAGTGGACAGTGCAGAGAGAAAAGAGTATCCGGGGGCCATCTTAGGGATGATACCATTCTCAGATTTATACATTTATTTGCAATTTTGGTTAAAAATAGAATTTATTTAAGATATTTTTATTAGCAGAACCATCAATCAAAATCAACCATCATCCTGGATTAAACAATTCCTCAGATTTGAAATTCTCTTGAACTCATAAATGAACATGAATAGTCAATTTTTTGATTTTTTTTTGAATTTGACATTCATGTAATTTTGAACCACCCTGTATACTTTTTGTAAAATTTGACTTTTGATGATCACCTTATCAAACATTACTTGTTTTCAACTGATAGTAATAAAAGCTTTTCGTATGAATCAATTCACTTGGTACACAAAATGTTTCTAGATTTCCCCAGCAGCTAAGTCGGTAACGCAGACTGTGCTATTTTTAGTTGAGCATCTATCTCGTGTTGAGTTTTGATAAATTGCTTCTTTTTTCCCAGTGACTTGTGATACCATTTACACCCGCAAAAGACTCTAAATTATGCATGTGCTTGCAATGTGTCGAGTTAAATGTGTAGGGTAACCAGCCTGAAGCAATCTGCGGCTGTATGTCCATCCGTCCGACCGCGGAGGTCGCGCTTTGACAATTTTCTTCTATCTCCTTATGGTCAAGTGCAGTTGGCGCTTATATACGCGGTATCAGACGCATCAGCGATCGGCAAAAACATTATTACTCCCAGCTCACTTGACTGTTGTTGAAGAGTTTGATTTCCTAGTCTAAGGGTGCTTGAATTGCATAGTGATCTCCCCGCCATTTTTGTATCTCCGTCTCTCTTCTCTGATTATCTCGTGATCAATTCCGCTTGCTGTTTATGTCTGTACCATATTTAGAAGCGATAAAATTGGCTTTGAAGATGAGAATCTTGCATCGAGGGAGCCATTATGACTTCCCAAGAGAAATTTGCACACTGAATGGCTCTTGAGCTCATTTTGAGAAGAAGTAGAGTGTATCCTTTTGTAATTAATAGGGCTGGCATCTCGCAGCGTATTCGGCCAATGTCGGGCTCATTGTATTAACAATTTTCCGGGCTATGTTACGTCTCGGTGTGTTATAGACTTCATTATGTGCGGGGATACAGGCAAAACCTTTAGCCCCCTGAGGAGATGCTGGCTTACCATCTAATAGAATTCCTAATTCAAGTTAAATTGCATGAGACTCCATTTATGAAGATTGTGTGGGGAATTTTGAGAGATTGGGCCGTGTGTTGCCGTGTCATTGTTCATAATGGACCCTGCAATAGAATTAACGGATTCACAAGGGGCCTCGTGCACAGCCCTTGTACGAGTAATTTGCCTCAGAGATATGTATGTGCCCATATGGAAATATTACTACTTCACCAATCAGAAGGGTAATTTTTGCGCTTATTGATATAAACCTTTTGTGTGCTCGCCTGCTGTTATAACTGTAATGCGTTTGTAAATTGATTTACGAAACAAATGTTTGATGAGATAGGGATTAATCTGACATCATCAACATTACAGCATACTGATTAATTTATCTATGTTGTGGTTGTTGTTGTTCAGCACTGATAGGTCGAGGGAGTATGGCGCAAAGCAATTATTTCTGTCTGTAATCTCCATCTTGTCTATTTCATAAAAATAAAATATCCCAATAGTCAAATTTATTTCAGTCGTATAAATTTAACCCCATTTGTGAAATGCCGAAAGCATGAATATAAAAAATTGTCGGAAATATGTGGATCTGATTGAAATATTTCAGGAAAATCATTCTCGGTATGGATTTGAACATTGAAAATGTACAATTTTATTCATGATGCTTTTGGGCTTTAATCAGAGAACCCTAATTTTTGAGTGATTTGTGTGAGCCAAAGCGATTACCATGGTTACGCTGACTCTTGGCTCACCTCGTGATCATATGATGGGGTAAACAGCTTGGCAGTCCACGCATCACCTCATCAAGCAAAGAAACAAAATAAAAATTTCAACATCTCAATAACGAGCTCAGCACATCGGGGTAATCATTCTGTAGTGGATCATGTTACGGAGAGATAAAAAACGAGATGGCTTGGAGCTCAAGACCGATTTCAGGAAAAGTCGTTTGAAAAATGTTGCTAAATTATTCAGATTAAAGCGCACAGAGTATAGTAAACACAGATAGGACTGTTGCAACAAACGACAAGAGAAGAGAAAATATTGCGGGTCTCCATTGACACGCTATTGGTAATGACTCGATCAGAATGGAAATTGCGTGATACAAAATTAAGTAGGGTGCTTATGAATGGATCACAAGCTGTGAATTATTTATGCAAAACGGCATTGTGGAGAGAAGGAAGAGATTGGAAGGGATCGTAGACCAAGCGAGGTGCTTGTAACTTTCCCCTCTGATGATTGTAATTTTTTCATGTGGTTTGTGCAGAACTTAATTCTGAAAGAAAAGTTTTGTACGAAACCAGGAGTATCTCTTGCCTCCTTTTTCCTCGCCAAAATATCAAACAAATAAGACTGAACTGTACCTAATAAATTGCAATTGACAAATAATAACATTCTGTTATTCCTATCATATTTATATTCAGATTTACTTTCTGTTGTAATTTTCTTGCCCTTCTTGTTTTTCTAAAATGGTTTGCTTTTATTTCAACCAGAAATTGAGCATTAATGTGCAAAATGTAAACATTATTTTTGGTTGGTTGGTTGACTGGATATCCCGCCTATCAACAGGCGCACCACATCAAGTGTTGCATAATAAAAGGAATGGCCGGGAGGATTAATCAGTTTTAAGAAATCAACATTCTCATCAAACCAGAATGACTAAATTGCGCTCAGTTTTGTTGTTTTCGATCTATTGAACATTGAAACATTGATTATGTTTAATTGGTTTAATTATTCTTCCATAACTGCAAATAAGTTTGCATGTATGTCAAATCACTAAATTTGTGTGTTTTTCTCCTTTTTTCTTTCTCTCACATGTGCTGTGCTGTCTCTCCTCCATGGATGTTGACCACGTTTCTCTCCAATGTGATGGTTTATTGCTTTTCCAGGTAAGAGATTCATGCAATTAAAACCGACTTTTCCTTCATGAAATATTCAAGCTAATCATATGTCTTATCCCCCGAAAGAGTTTAAAGACAGAGAGCAAGATAGAGCTCAATGTTGCTCCTTGTATAACATAGGAAATCTCAGAATCAATTAAGTAATATAATGAAAATAGATGATGAAAATCAATCTTGTATTTTGTATAGCTAACTTGCGAATTTAAATATCTCTGATAATTTTAATAGGGTCTGCGCAAACATAGAGACCAATTGTGATTATAAAGTCAAGTCAACTTTAAACAAATTTCAGGACCATTTAAAAGCCAAATCATCTGGATATAGTGACATGTATGTAAAATTGTATCAAAAATAATAAGAAATGACCAATTGTCATTTATTTAACACTTAAAACCTCTTGTGACTATTGACAAAACGCTCATGACTTTCCAAGTTTAATAAGTCGTTCCGACATTGAACAATTTGCCGTGTTTGTATTGTTTGAAAACAGTGGAACCTCGCTATTTTGATAAGTGTCCTCCACATAATAACGGACAAATAGTGTAATTACAAATCCCTCTTGTGATTTGTGCGCTTGTTCGATATTGCATAGGGTGTGATTGTTTATCTTCCAAACAATGCACCGGAATTGGGAGAGATCGTAGGAAGCCAAATAAGGCATGATATAAATGCAAAACGGGAGGTGATTGGAAACAAATCTACTGTGCAGTGATGTGGTGGTTGTTTCCAGGAGGATAAACTGTAATAGCTGCTTCTTTAAACTTTGGTGGAGAGAAGAAAAATGCTAAATGGCTTACAGACAATTTTATTTTTATTTCCTATTAGCATGTCATTTACATAACAATTTCAATCCCCCCTTGTCAGGAATTGCCCTCAAAATGTTTCACCTATAGTTGCTATAGTTTTAGGTCTGTTTAGCTAGAGGGACACATCATTAATTTTATTCACTTCTCATTAATAAAATTGCAAAGTTGTGTTTTTGGCTGTTTCAATTTGGATACAATTCTACTTTAACCTTTCTATTTTGTTTTTTGAGCAACATGAACACATTAGGAAAATGCAATTGTAGTCTACCTTTTAGGACAAAATTTCAGACGCAATAAATGCGAAGTGCAGTTTCATCATTTCAAAGTCAAAGGCATTGATGTCAATGGGAATTAACAAAGACTGTCAGTGGCAATGTTAATTAACATGTTAGTCAAATCAATAGTGATATGTCAATCATTGCCAGAGCATTCGTTAAACCATTTCATTTTGCGGAATTAAGTTTGAGGCAGCTTTTCATTTTGTTCCCATTCCGTTCTAAAATACAATAATTACATGGCAAGTGCAGTGGACTTGTATTTTTGTAGGGAAGTGTTGGCTGTCGCATGACTGCGTTATTAACAACTTGAAAGCTTTTGAGTCCAAAATATCGGAATGCATGGCGAAACATGCAGAATATTGCTCATATATGCCTGATAAAATTCACCAGTGTCGGTTTGTAACTAAAAGGCTGTGGGAGCGGATACCGACATAGACGCGATAAATATGATCAATACAATAGACCGGATTTCTTGGTGGAATATTGGCCATTAATAAGCCAAACTGTTGTTGTCGGTATACACTGGAGGATAGTGGTTTGTGTAATTAAAAGACTTGTTTAGAATCTTGTTTTCTTCATGGTCAATTGATTGGTTGGTGGTAGATCTTGGCTGAATTGCTCATCTTCAATGTCATTTTGTAGTTAATTTGTTTTGATTGGTTATATCATTGAGTTGTTAATAATCGCAATAATGGATTATGAAATTTTCTTGTGGCTTTTTTTGATCGCATGTAATCAGGTGTAAATTTGCCAATATGGCGTGCTGCTTCACAGCAGGCATGAAATATCATTTTTTGTTCATATTAAGTGTTAGGAAGATTGTATTAAATTGCAAAATAGTACAGTTTTGTTCATTGTCTACCTCGATTGTTTAAGCAAATTAATATTGAATGTTTAAATCATGGCTCTGGGTCTTTGCCATTTTGCGAGCCGGAGTTGATTAATTCTATTGCCAGTCGTCAAGAAATGAATTTTTTACAAGTCGGCTGTTTTCATTGTAAACGACTGTAATGGTATTAAACATCACATAAGAAAATAGAACGGGGAGATTTGGGTATGGGGTTGTTGAATTAAGAGCATGTTATATGTACACAGCGACCGAGTAGACGACACTAATTATTTCATTAAATCGCGATTACACATGCTATGAAAATACTAGTGCCATTATGGCTCTTGTTAAATCTCGGCAAATGCTTCTCCGGATGCAGGCAGCTGCGTATACAGACAGACTTTAACCGATACTTTTATAGGAGCTGTTCATTATTTTAACTTTGTTATAATTTGCATAGCTAATTAGTTGCCCTGGGGGTCTATTAAGTGCCTGCGGTCATTGCCAACAGGACTCTTCAGGTCATAATGGGTCAGTGGAGCCTATGTTCTTGTGTATCCATTTATGATTATAACCACCAGACCATAACTAATCTTACAAGTCCATGGTCATCATATCTAGTCTACAAATCAAAATTCAGAACAGATTTGATAAAGCACTTATTATTGTCCTAATGACCATTTTGATATATTTTTCTCACATAATGGATGACCAAGAATGCATTATTTACACTAAGATATTTTGAGGTTTGTAAATGAGGTATGTCTGTGGGATTCACTTCTTGGACTGAAGTTCTTGTGGGAACTGCATTTTACTTCAGTCTAGTTAAGTTTATGATTTTATCGTTTTTGATTATTTTCGCAAGACTCAAAGCTTACACTTTATAAATCGTAGCTTTTATCTCTTTTGTTCCAAAAAGTGGGTATCATGTTCAGGTCACCCCTCTAAGCCAAGTAAACCCTCTCAAATAGTGCAATCTTGTGTCTGATAACTATTACCAAAGCAAAATGTTTACTTTGCACACTCCATGAGATGGAGAAGTATAGAAGGTCCGACCCTGTGCTATAATTGTCTACACGCATGCAAGCCAAAGGTGTAGTATTTTAGCGTTCTTGCCTCCCATATGCTACACCTGACCCCAGCGAAGGATGTCTTACGAGAGAGGATTGGTATGGGATGCTTAAGGCAGTACACAAGACTTAGGGTACACTTTTGAGTGCCGTGTTATCATTAAGGATTCCCTATGGTAGATATAGTACAGGTTATGTCAATGTTGTATGGAGGTAGGGATGGAGGCTATCAAATTGAAGCTGCTGGCCTAGGCTAGGGCTAGGGCTCCATAGTTTACTTAGTTCTCTAGGTGATTGGTGTGGGGTAGTCTTTTTATAGACTTGGTGTGATTGTACTTTGTGGATAATTGTTGCGATCTCTTTGTTCTAGCCTTTTAAATGAGGACGTTTGGTTGTATGTTTTGATGTTGCAATAATGCAACAGATTAGATGTGGCAAAAAAATCAAAACTGATATTAAATGAAAAAGATACCTCTGGTATTATCCTTATGTCTTGGTTTTGTGAACTCGCCCTAATTATTTCCATGCCCTAATTATTAGTAGCTTATTCCAGTGGTCATCAAGAGGTACCAAATTGCTTCATCTTGATTTTTCTCTTTCAATTGAGAGTCAAAACAAATGCTTACATAAAACATTTTGTGCTCAACATTTCCAATAATGCAGATGATAAGCGCTGTTATATCCACATAATGACACAGAAAGATGGTATCTAAAATGGAATAAAAGATTTTTTCAAAGGATTGCAGGACACCTGTCACATCTAAATACACCTTGCGGCATTTCTCCTCTATAAATGATTGAAATGACCAGTAGTGCATGCACCTTGGAAATGTGCAATTTCAAACCTGTTTCTTGCTGGACACTATCCATAATTTGAACCATGATCTTTACAAACGGGTCAACAGCTTTCAACATTAAATCCGTCTGTTTTAAGTGTAATCCTGTTGGTTTTGAATAAAAGTGAAATGCCTGGAGCAATCTTTTTAAGGTAGCATTTTTGCAGGACTTTATACACATTTCTCATTAAAATTACATCAAAAGAAAGACGTTTTTGTTTTGATACTTTGCCTTTTTGTATAAAGAAAAGACTGGAATGTGACATATATAGCACTGTTTTGTGGGCCAATACAAACTGTAAATTAGAAGAAAGACCATGGCCCTTCAAGACCAATAATTGCCGGCATTCATCTTCTTTACACCTCTTTCCTTTGGCATTCTAACTCAGTGTTTTGACTTGCTTTAGTGGAGGCAAATGAACTCATTGAACGGCTACTCTAAATCGAATTTATTAAAAATCAACCCAAGGTATTGTGTCCGATAAAGTGTAATTTTACTTGATGTCAAGTCTGGTTAGAGAACCTCTTAGTTTGGTTTGATTTGGTTTGGACGCAGTACAATGTTTGAAATGAAACAATTTTTGTGTGGTGAAAACACTGAAAAGGTTGGCGTTTCACTTGTTAATTTGGTTCTTTTTTTGCGTGTTGTAAAGTTCTTGTGGTTGTTGATTTGAACCTGATAATGAATAGGAACAGAGTCAGCTTTTCTATAGAGCTACATATTTGAGTTTATTGAATGCAGAACATGTAATGTGTTTCTTTGAATTTTGTAGCAAAATGTCCCCACTTCGAAACAAAATTATAGTAAAAAAAACAAAATTCAGTGCCAAGTTGGTCATTTTGTGGCAAAATTTGTCGGTTATTTCAAGCATCTGTTTGAATGTGATAGCTCCTTGTTAGAAGATGTAAACACTTTTTGTATTTTGGGTTTGTTATCGGCAACTGGAATCTTATCTTAGGGCAAGATGTAATTTTACCCAAAAACCACATCCATGGTTTTCCTTTTAACTGCATCATGGGTAATATTGCTGCATCCTTGCTTGCATAAGGTCTTCAATACCTTGTTAAGATGCAACTCAGAAGATTGTGTTTAAGGCAATAAAATGTCACTGAAATTTGTTTCTGCTCAAGTTGCTGAACTTGAACTTGCTGTCAGTTGTGATGAGCAAATCTGTGAGTCTTTTACAGACTTGAGTGATTGCTGCAACTCTTAATCAGCCATTTGATGCCAAACTAGGCAGGAGAAGTGTGAAGAATTCACATGTAGCGTGACCATCTGGGGAAGAAGATGTCCATTTGTGGGCTTGTTACCTGACCAATCAAACCTGGCAATGTTTTTCGCTATTTCCATCCATACTTTTCCCATTTCAATTACTGTTTTCCACCAAATTACATCTTCACTTTTGCACAATCTACCTGGTCAAGGTTTATTGAAAGATTGTGGAAAATAGAATTTCCTATAATTTTTCTTTGGCAATTTTTTTTAATTAGTTTATTACCAGTATAGAACAGTTATAACTACAAATGTTGAGTGTAAAACCACACAGATGAATTGAATGTGTAAAAAAATGAGAAAAAAGCATTTTAGGTCCTGCATATCCATGATAAATGCCTAAAGCATAAATTTGTAGGCCTGTCAGTTGATTCACAAATGTTATTTCACATTCAAGGGCATAATCAGTTTATTGCCTAAGAATCATGATCTCTCAATATTAAAAATGAGTCAATTGTATCTTTGACCCCTACATAAATGTGACACACTTTACGCAATTCTAGTTAGGGTTACCTGAGGTGAGTGGAAGATAGCAAGCATCACCAAGTATCAAGCCATATGTTTGAAATGTCTAACATGCTTCCTTGATGTTATATAATACCAGCAAAGCGAAGTATGATGTTGTTTTTCATCACTGGTTTCGACATCATTTGAACCTCATAACTGATTGAACTAGGTTCTCAGGTTGAAATGATTCAGATGGTTGCTTTTTCATTGAAATGCAGGTACTGAGTTTATGTAAGCTTCAGTTTTTAAATTCAGAATGATTTATATGACGTTTTTGGTTCACCAGCCAAAAATCAGCTGGGTATGACTGTTATTGGTTGTGACATGAATAATTATTGCATTCAAGTTTACCTATAGTGACACACTTGTGTCAGCCTACTGTCTGAGCCTATTAGCCCCGTAAATATCTTGTAATCATCCTGGATATGTCAATGCTTTGTAATTTTGACAAGTGTATTGGTTGTAAGAAGGAGACATTCATGCTGTGATTGCCAAAATATTGGGTTCAGTTTGTGGGTGATTCAAGGGTGGCTTGGTAGGTGGGAACACCCTCATCTGTCAATGTCATCTAGTGGGCCTAGTGTTCATGTGGTTGCCTCCCTTCCCTTCCCCCTTCATATGTTTCCCCTTCCCAGTCGTTTCCCTTGCTCTGCTACTTCTGGGCTTTGTGTATTTCTATACACCTGACTAACATTCATGTGTTCGTTTAAATAGCTTCGGGAACAGTTTATATTTTTCTGTGTGAAAAATAAAATGCTGTACCTAAGCTGCCTTGAAGATGTTACTTACAAGTTACAATACCTGAAACACGTTAAACACAGTATTACATACAAAGAAAACAATTGGGCGCTGAATTTATTTTGCAAACAGTCCATGTAATAGACTCCTAAACATCGACAAAAATCCACTACTTTGATTTGTTTTCTATTAATTGTATTTCTAGTTGTAGAATCAGTGGTAGTTACAATCCATGAAAAGGTAAAAATGGGAAAATATCCTGACGTTGTTTCAAAACATAATATCTCGTTAATTTTATTTGCGATTTCCTCTTGAAACTATTTTAGTGCTATATTGACAGCAGAGGTGGTAGCCCCATAGATACATAGAAAATGCACAATTGCTGGCGATGATGTCATCATAATATACGCGATAGTGCTGTCAAATACCGACGCATGATGGGTAATAATGGTGATTCATTGGTTGAGTGAACAGGGAAAAGAGTGCAGCGAGTGGCTAGCTACGGCGGTCGATGTCATGAATTGTACTGTCCGTGTCCTAGTTCCCATAGACCTGTGTTTAAATTGCTTAGACACGCTATGCTACGCATCAGTTGTTTCATTGATCTTAACCATTTATTCCGTGCTAGTTCTATTAAACCGGACACCTCGTTTCACCGGACACCCAGTTTCATTACACCGGTTCCATATA
>JAUMTS010536593.1:0-13122 GCA_032273385.1 Ophiopholis aculeata | reverse complement strand
AAAACAGTGTACTAATATACTAATCCGTAAAAATTAAAATGTAGTGCGGCCAAACTTATGTTTTGTGATTTTTTTTCTCACTCTTTTGTCAAATAACATTGGTAGGGTAACACACTGCATGTTCCCTTTGATATCCTCTGTCAAATGAGTCCTTTGTGTGCTTCACAATCATGGCTGTCATTTTCATCGCAATTTAATCAGTTTGCCAATTGTCTCTCTGCTATAATTGGTAGTGGCTTTCATAAAAGATTTGTGAACGTAAACATGAGTTTATAGCGTAAATCATTTATATGCGTGCATGATATCATATAGAAGTTCACAGTAAAGTGGAATTTTATGATAATTTATTTCACTTAGTTTTCAGTAGTTGTTAGTTTATTGATACAGGTTCATGAAAATAAGGAATTTAGATTAAAAATAAGATTTTCTGTTAAAGCGACGTTACGAATTGAGACAGTAGATAGGCCCTAGATATAGATGCTATAATGAAATTGAAGTTGTCTTTCAGCAGCTACTCATGCTAAGGGTACCATCTTTTGGCTGGTTCTCTTAAGATTTGTCCTACGCTTTATTCCGTTCAAGAACAAGAATCAACAGTGCAATCGAGGTCTAAAGCCGAGTTACGAGTGGTTGCAAAAAGACACGTTCAAAAATCCTCAAAAAGATATTAAGATTGATATTAATGGTTTTATTTCCAAAACTTAAACTGAATAGTGAACATTACTAAACAAGGTAATTTTAGTGTTATGTAGGGCTAACCCAACATCTAAGCACAAAGTGTTAGCATTAAAAACAAGTTACTTTGAAAAAGGAACTCATGTAAAAGACTTTGAGAGACTATGTAAATTTTTTAATTAGAAATATGGGTTTAGGATTTAAGATTATTAAGTGCCAAGGAATATTTAAGGTAATGTAATGTTTTGGTTAGGAAACTGCTTTTATATCAAGTTTGATTAGCTAGGTAGGGTATAACCTCTTGATTGTGTTTCTTCTGCTTCATTGGATATGGGTAAGTACACTTGTGATATTTTATCAAAACTTTTGTATTGTACTAACTTGTACTGGATAACGTTTCAGTCCAGCCCTCTTTCCCCATATCTCTTTAGATCCACGTCATCATCACGCATGGTATCAGCGCCCCGGAGGGACAGAACGAGCTCAAACGCTCGCAGTTACGCGAGCTTGCCGCTCTCAACGGAACGCTTCGGGACGGTGACGTCTCCAGGTATTATCGTTGTCATAGTGATACTTATGGTCCCCCTCTCTTTTTTTCTCCTATTCCTTCTCCTCTTCCCTATAATTTTTGTGCTGTTGGTGACTTCCGTGTACTGCTAGATTCGTGATATTATCAAACAGGGAATAGAAACGCCTGAAGGGCAGAATGATCTGCGCCGCATGCAACTGCGAGAACTTGCCCGACTCAATGGAACTCTGAGAGACGAGGATACTGTCAGGTTGTATTGATATGCTGTGCTGTATTTTTTAAGTTTGCTTATTAATGTTTGCTGCCTGCTGGGCTGTCCAAATGTTGTCAATCAGTTTATTATTAATTGATCAGCTAGTCAATCAACTGATCAATCACTGGTTTTCTTAGGAGCATTTGAAGGTGTAAATCTGTGTAACTAAAAACAATGACGCAAACGTTGCTTAAAATTCTTAAGAATTCCATTTAATTTTGATAGAGGGTTGTTCCAAATACTGTGAAACCGTATTATAACAAAATTCCATTGGACCAATGATATAAGTTTGTTACATCAAAATGTTGGTATATCAGGGTTGCAAAAGCAATAGATTACAAATTACAAAAAAAAGATTACGAATGAAAATACTTTGTTATATCAGGAGTTTGTTATATGGAGGTTCTACTGTATTTAATCAAATCAATTTCCAGTTTAAATTAAGTAATAATTTACCATTCTGATTTCAAAATTTTACATGATGTGCACAGACAACTTTGGACAGTCCACAATACCAAGCTTGTCAATATTAACACCATTATCATGCAATCAACTAACATGCTTTGAAGCTGCGTAGTTTTAATTTTGGTTAATCTTCCATGTAAGAACTAAACCTCGCAAATTATTTAACCAAACTACACTCTTTTCCACCGTCTTATTACACTTCCCCTACTACAACTTCTGCCCACTGTTATAATATCATATTGCAATTTTGTCCACGTAATATATCTTTCTTGATGACCAAACTTAGTCCCCTAAAATTGAAACATACTCAAAACGTCTTGTCCGTAACAATTCATAGCTGAAAAAGCCTGATCTGAATCTTTCGAGCAGAGGTTCTCAACTATAATTTCTGGCAAGATGAGATATATGAACACTATTTCCTATAACTTCATGTAGACGTGTATTGGTTGGTGTGCCAGATTTTGCCTTAGCCTATCAGTTGAGGACATCAGCTTTATGATAGAATAAGCGAGGGTGTACCACTTGATTAGGTTGTTGCCATCTTCACAAATCTAATCTTGCTTATTTGCTTTTTCTTTATCTGAACCCCTAAAGAGCACTCTCGGCCCAAAATATCTATAGTCCAATAATTCCATCTTGACCTATTTTGTTTCTCCATACAAACCAACAAGATACACATCTGGCGGATTGTGAAAGTCTCCCAAATGGAACTAATGGAAGTTCAAGCGCATTGGCCTTTTCCTTTATATCTGAAATCCTAAAAAGCACTCTCAGCCTAAAATATCTATATTCCATCTTTACTTATTTGGTTACTCCATATACAATCCAACATACACCCACCTGGCGGAAATATCCCAAATGGAACGTATGGAAGTGTGAATTTCAAATATATCTACAAGTACATTGAGCATTGTTCTCTTCAAACTTTTAGGCCAGTTGAAAAACCCTTCAACCTCTGCACTGTTTTGGTTATATCTATCACAATGTGCTTCCTTTACAGAAACATGTTCCTTCTGTAGAACAATGGTTAAATTTTCCACAGGGGAGAATAAACTTCAGTAGGCCTATGGTGATATTCATTTCATCGCTCTATAACTAAGACCACCTCAAATTTCTTACATGGAGGATGCACAACTTATTGCACCAAAGTTTTTGCAAACATGCCACTACATCATCATGAATGTGAAACCATTTGAAATGGAATGAAACAATTCAATGTGTGCCTTTAGTTGGAACTCTTTAATTGGATTAACATCAAATAATTACCACAATCTTTGTTTTTCATAAATAATACAGAAATGAATTGCTAGTGCATTTGCAAAATGTAAAAAAGTCAGATCTTGCTCTTATACAAGTTACAGATGACCAAGATATGAGTAGAGTTGAGCCTTTTAAAAACAATCCCATTTATTCAATGTGCTTTGACTAGATGAGATATAACTTCACACAGCCACTTCTAACCCATAATAAGATTCTTTCCATAAAGGAGCAATCAGAATCAACCACTTTGCATCATCAATAGGCCAGAAACTGTAGAATCTAACTTTGGACAAGTGTAATACTTCATTCAGGCTATGTAGAAAGACTTTGTCAGAGACATCACAAAGAGATTACAATCAATCGAAGACAAATAATTCCATGATCCAGTGGATGACGTACCATATGTGTGGTTTCCATACAAAGTTCAACAATCTGTCACTATTTTTTTAGCCTGAATGAAGTATAACTGTACATAGTCCTTAACATTGTAGTTATTGAATTGAAAGGGATAGATTTGACATTAACCAAAATAACATGCACACAAAAGCTTGAGGTGGTGGGTTATTTAGATTTAGCACATTACATTAACAGCAAATTGGCAATGATAACAGACTAACCAAGTTCAAAAGAATTATATCATTAGCTGAAGTGATTAATGTTTAGCTATGCATTATTTTTAACAAAGGTAAGTAGTTCAGTTCAGTCTTCAGAGAGACTCCTTGCTGTCTACTTCAACACAATTACAGTATAGAACTTTGGAACCTAATTCATTTAGGTGTTTTATAATTAATACAGAGAAGTTAGTTTACCTGAGCCGAGCTGAAAAGAAAATGACTTTGGTTTCTCAGTTATATCCTGAAATTAGGCAGTATGAAACCCACTCTACAAAATGCTGTAGAGTGTTGTATTACCATGTTATTCTATTCACTCAATTTTCGTACAATGAATGTTCAGGGACTAACTTTTTGTTTCACTCCTTCATGCCATAGATGCTCAAACTGTGGTGCCACAGCTCATCGCACATGGCAGTGCCCTGAAAAACAAAATGTGACCAGTAATGTATTGTGTACGTTCTGTGGGGGCGCCGGTCACATCGCACAAGATTGTCGCAACAAAGGACCTGGGCAGAGACCACCAGGCGCTCCACCAGCTAACACGGTGGATAAGGCAAAGATGGATTCAGAGGTAAACCATTGTAAATTTATTTCATAAGCTTACACAAAATTTTGTTTATTGCAATGCAATTAAGGTTCTTGTTTTATCAAAGTTATCCCAGTCATTCAAGGGCCTAAAACTCTTTAAAAAAGGCTTGTACCCTCAAGAAACAGTTTTCACAAACATTTGTTCATCACCATATTTAGGAGCAGCTTTCAAACACAACCTCAAAACACACAAGGTTTCTTGTGAACTCAGTCTGCTACTGATTAAAGTACATGATAATGCTTTAGATCTGCCTATTCATACTGCGCCATATTTACATGTAGTACATTGAAATACTCTCTGACGCAATTCAACACCAACATGTAGTGTTTTCAAGTTAAAGTGAATCTAACTGTATAGTACACTGCACTGCATTATCCTTTCAGCTGGGATGCAGTGCCGCAGCGCAAAGGTGGCTTAGTATGAACAGACATATACGGTGATAAGGTCCCTCTGTAGCAACATATTGTTTGTGTCATTCATTTAATCAAGGGCATGCTTTACATTGTTTAAGTCAATGGAAAGTGGACTATGTGGACTACATCTCCTTTCACACCGGCATCCATTATGTGAAGCAGCCCCTCTGATATCTATATAAATCCTGACATACTTGCATTTATAATGATTCCATTGTTTTACAGTACCTGTCTCTAATGGCTGAGTTGGGTGAAGGTCCACCACCATCAGCACCTTCAAAGATGGGTGGTAGTAACAATAACAACTCAGGTCACTATCACAACCAGCCACCACCACCTGGACCCAGACCACTGCTGTCAAGGCCTCCTCATCCACCACCACTGGTAAGACAGTAATCTTTTCTGGTTTGTTCATTTGTACTATTTAGATCAAATTTTGATTGATTGAAGAGAACACACATTCACCAAATATATCATTGTATTTACTATACAATTTTGGACATGTGTAGCAGTTTTATGCCAAGAAAGAAATACTTCTAATTTGAAGTCTCCAACTGATTGCAGATTTGTCTCTGTTTTTAGCAGGACATACATTTCGCTCTTTAATTGAAGTCTGCACCCATTTGGACATGGCACACACAAGACTGAAGCCTGTTGATCTTTGTTGTATGAAGTAGCAGGAAGAAGAAGTGTTAATGTTACTTGTAAACAAGTGGTGTAGGCAGTTCTTGCTTTAATGCACATGTGCGACTTGGACCACTCAACATTGCTTAAAAGTTTGTGATCATAAGACTTGTGAAAAGTTGCTAATCAAATTGAATAATGGTGAATGCAACTTAGGAATATCACTCTTGACTTTGCACAATGCACAAAAAAGTCTCAAAAAAGTTAATCACCATTTTGTTCTCTTTATGCAGATGGGACCCGGTGGTCCTGGCCCTGTTCCACCCCCATGGATGAAGGACAAACCACCAAGCTTATTGGGGTCCCCTCCAGGACCTCCACCTCCACATCCACATCATGGCCATCACGGTGGTCCACCACCCCCACATATGCATGGCCATCACGGTGGACCTGGTAATCATCATATGAATCACCACAATCAGCCACCACCACCCCCTCCTAGCTTGATGTCACAGATGGTTCCCCCTCCCATGAGTATGAATAATATGAATCATATGCCCCACATGCCTCCGCCACCATTTGGAGGTGGCAATATGCCGCCACCATGGGCTATGCCACCACCGCCACCCGTGTCACAGCCAACAAGCTCGGCCAGCAGCACATCACCAGGTATTTATTTATTACCAATAGTGTGAAAGTAGAATGTTAGTAGCCCATGTATTTCCCTTTAACTCCCAAGCGCTTTTAGTAAGAAGGGGTTAAAAGCAGGGAAGAAAAGAAGGGAAAATGACAACAAATGCATGCATAGTGTACCGCCCGTCCTGATCTTTGGACCAGTTGCATGCCAAGCCAGAGACACTAGCTACACGCTATGGGACGCTGTTTAGTATGGATGAATGCGCATTCCCTTGTACCCCATGTGCAATGCAAGGTTATGAAATTTTTTTATAAGATTTCTGACGGTAAAGAATATTTTACCTGAGCTTTACTTTTAATATCCCATTCTGATAAACCTATTGATATTTCATTGAGAGGTACAACTGTATTTCTCAATTTGTTGTAAAAGGCAGTGTAAAAATAAATGTGACAGTGAGGGTAAAAAGTAACTCAAATAAATCCTCACCAAAGACGCCATGCAGTGAACATGATTAGGTTTTGGCAAATTTAAAAAAGTCTGCTAAAGAATGGCATGTGATAAATACATTCTCTGTACAGTGGTTTCTCTCGCAATGTATAATTTGTAACCTACCTGTCAAACTACCAGAATTTTACTACATCAACAAGAAAAGTCCATTCATGGTTTGTAACCTTTTTAATTATAGAAATACATGCTAATTATTGTTTAAATTTTTTTCCTGCCTAGGTCTTAGCCCAGTGCCTCCACCTCCAAGCCTGTTAGCAGCACCACCACCTCCACCACCACCAAGTAGTGAGCCACCACCACCACTACCAACCAGTGCACCGGCACCTTGGCATACACAGACATCAAGTAAGTAACACTACTAAAACACAGTGCTATAAATTTGTGTAATGGAAGGAGACTAAAGGTAAAGCAGGCGATAGAGTGTTTCATACCTTGAGTTTGGATGTGATGTCGTGTAGCATTGAATGTACAAGCTAACGTTTCAACTGCGCCAATAGGCAAGCGCAGACATCCAGGTGCTTGAGCTAAAACCTATCCTTAGCAACACGTGATTCAAATTAAAAACATTTGAGGCACCCACTCAGCTTTGAGCACCACGCACACAGAAGGGGTAATATGCAGTGGCCTAATTAATTGATTAGAGCACTTTGTTTTCACCAGCAAATGGTTGTTTTCACCGGCATGACGTAGCTCCGCCCTTGGCCATTTAACTTAAGTGCTTTATAATGTCTTGCTTGGTAAGATAAGCACATGTGCTACGAAGTAACTCATCCAAATATGTGATGACACATCCAAACTTAAAGAAATAGACGTCCCAAACTTAAAGAAGAAAACTGGCAATTTAATTTGTGTGCTTTATTATGTCACTCATAAAGATAGTGCATTTGCGACAAAGTAAAGCATCAAAATATGCGGTGAAACATCCAAGCTTGCATGAATTAATGACAAAAGAAAATAGAATCATCAACTAAGTTATTTCAATATTGTTGCTTTTTCCTGATGTATGACCCAGTAAATAGGAGATTGTGTGGGCCTAAAATTCTAGGCTCAATTGACAACCAGTCTTCCATGGAAGTATTCTTTTCAGAGTTGAACAGTATTTCAAGTATTTAAATATCTCTAAATCTTCTTCATCAATAGACAAGAGTTAGTAAACTCATGTCCTTAATTCAATAATTCATAATACAAGTATTATAAATATATAATTAGGAGTATCATTCAAATAAAATATAAAAGGCTTAAATTAGGACTGTAAAAATGGCCAAGAAATACACAAATGTACATTGTTAAAGTTATCGAAAGACCAAGACATTTTAGCAAGCAGAATTTATTTTGTCAAATTTGCTCTTGGGAAATTTTGCCAAGTTAAAGGAAATATTTGTTCAAATCTTGGCAATACTGACGGTGTATTCTAAAACACCTTATTACACAGGCAGTGGTGCCAATACCGCTGGCTCAGTGAATGTTGTAACCACATCATCAACTCAGCAACCGTTACCTTGGCAACTTAACACAGGTATCTAAACTATTCAAGCTAATACACCTGTTGTGATTGAATGCCTTCCCTATAACTTATGCACAGATTTTGAGTTGTTTTGTGCAGTTAGTGTTTTATTTTGAAGTTGTGGTAGAATAGAACAACAAAATGTGTTTCTTCCAATTGAATGATGTCTTGCTTTAAATTGTTGTTATAATGGGCTACTCCATTAGAAATCTTTGTGTCCCTGTGTAAGATTTGCATGAAGTTTTAACTCTGTGTAATGATTAGTTTTAAGTGGATAAGCAAACTTGACACTCGCTTAATTGTACTTGGTAGACCTCCCTTATAGATTTTGAAAGCTTTTCTCAAACACCCTCTGTGAAACATTTAGTTGATTTATGAGATTCTGATGAATTTGTCCAATGTATTGCCATTTTCCTAATGCTTTCCAGTCAATTGATGTTCAATCGAAATGATGACAGCGTAATAATAATGGCCAGCGCTATGAGCGTCTCTGAGACTGATACCAGCGCATAATAAATGTACATATTATTATTATTATTATTTTTTATTAAGTTTTTTATCCACATTTAGTTATTCAATCAACTTTTGCACCAAATAAACAGCAGCAAGTAAAATTTAGATACATTATATTTTCAAATAACCGTGGGGTTTCATTTTACTCGCTTTTAATACTATATTTCACAAGTTGTGTAAAACTTCTTTAATGATTTGTTAGTTCATTGTTTTGTTTTTGCGTTTTTGTCAATTTGGTTTTAAACAGACAAATTGAAAAGATTATTAATTAGTTTTTGAACTTGGCCCGTTTGACACTGGTAAGAAAAAGATGTTTCTTTCACAGTAAAGTCCCAACCCTTCAAGTGTATGGTGCAATAAAATACAATGCACCATTCAAGAATATGTGGGGCAGTTTATTTTGTTCTATACAATATATTTTAAGATCACTCTCCCCCAAGTGAGACATTAATGCAAAATGGTATGCTATAAACTGAGATGGCTAATTGTTTAGCATGTGGTTCTCTGATTAAAATGTGGTAGCTGCATGACTAGTTATAGCACTTATTCATCAATTTTCTGTTAATATGATGAAATAATGCTGATTTTCTTGTTACATATTTTCTTTTTGATTAACGGGTATAAAAAGTGCAAGTTGATGTTTTATGTATCTATGCAAGCCACTTACTTGCAATTGATTTGTCATTACATTGCATTAATTTCATCTCTCCTCTACTCCAATTATGCAGGTTCAGCAGCAGCCACCAGCATGACCAGCACATCAACCACAACATCTTCAATACCACCTTGGCAAGTGTCATCACAATCTCCAACAGCCACATCAAGCAGTTTATCAGCAGCAAGCATGTCTGTACCGCCCCCTCCGTGGGCACAGCCCCCACCACCTGGACCTCCACAAATGATGCATATGGGTAATATGGGTATGCCACCACCTATGCCTCCAATGGGGGTACCACCACCTCCATCATCATTCCAACCCCCTATGCCACAAGGGCCACCACCCCCAATGTCGCCTTTCTCACAGCCCCCGCCTCCCATGGATATGGGAATGAGACCCCCTGTTCCTCCACTTGTGGGGGCTCCCCCACCACCACCGCCCCCATCCAATTAGTCTGAGATTATTTTGTAAGGATTTCATGTAGCAATTCACTAGCAAATCTTGGCAGATTAAAACAATTTATACAATTACAATGTAGAGTCTATATCTTAATGATCCTCATCTTTGGATTGAAATTTCACAGTTACTGGTTACATAATAAATTTTTGATTTAAGACCAAGAGCGCTTGGGAATTTGTTTTATCAAATTAATGTTCTTAAGATTTAGAACAAAAGTAAAACTCAATTCTAATGAGGCGACACAAGACACAAGTTGTTTTCTGAAAACAAATAGGTTGATATTGTTGCATCATTGACACCTGGTAATATAACAATATTATTGGTCTGTGATTGAATTTGAAATACTTGCTCAAACTCAAATATACAAGTTACCAAACATCTGTAGGAACCAGTGTTTACCTAAAGAGAAAATATTCACTCTCTGAAAGAAAAGAACAATATTTCGGAAATGTGCTGTTGCTGATTAAATTTGTGGGAGAAAAGTTGGATATTATTAAAATGTTTTTCACAAAGGTTGCGAGTTCTTGAATGTTGCGAGAAGTGCATAAACGAAACGTGGAAGTGTTAAATATTCGTGCTGGTTAGATGTTGCTAGAGACAGGACCCATTCCACCTATTGTAAGCACAAAAGAGGCGCAGTGCGTGCCTGAAGTGGCAACTTTTGTGACTAACAGTTTAATGCAGAACTACCTACAGTATTATGTTATTTGTAGAATAGAACACCCATAAGCTTGTACAATTTCCAGTCTACTATGCTAGTTAAAACAATTTATCATGTTCACATTGACATATTTAAGGTTTGTAATACAAAAGGGATTATTGGAAGATTGATAAAGATATTGTAACCATCATTGTATTCTTTATTCCAACTGGTATCAAGTTTTGAAACGCTTAGATAAACTTTGGTGTATGAAGTAGGGCACAAAACAAAAGGTCTGACAAATGGTTTCCGTCAGTCGGAGGTGGTCATGTAAAGAGAGACAGTGGTCGTGAACTTTCTAAATATATGACTCTCTTCTGGAAACACCTACATAAGAATTACGGACGCCACCAGCGTCAGGATTCAGAAGAGGATCAATCAGTCAGAATTAACTTCCACCCGCTGGGGACGGTGATTAGATCACTGAAATATATGGAAATTAAACACAAGTGTTGTTCAGTTTTTAAACCTTTTCTTCAAAAGTTAAGTAGGTGGTTTAATATACTTCTGACAAAAAATAAAATGCTTATATTAGTTGGAATCTGATGTAACTAATGGTACATTATCACTGTTGGGAATTTTAGCCACAGAGAATGCTCATATAAATTATACTAAATGTATGTCTCAACTGCAAAGTCAAGGAATATTGTTTGTTGCCAATATTCTCTTTAATGCTGGTTCTCTTTATCATTAAATCATAGTTAACCGTTTCATTCCCAACAATTTTTGTTGTGGTTACTATTTGATCTTTTTTTGCATCACTCATACATAAATTCAGAAACTTTAATTGTTTGATTCACATTAAAAATATATTAATTACTGTCGCCCTCTTCTACTTTGATTTGTTTCATGAGTGCAGCTAATAATGCTTTATTGGATTTGTACTTTGATTGTGAACAAAAGTTCCACATTATATCACAAAATATTTTGTTAGTAAAACTTATTCAAAATCAAGGTTATTGAACTTCTGTTTGGGTGATATTAATAACAGCAATTGTTGATCAGTCTATAGAAGATTTGGTTTAGTGGACGCTTGTTTTATTCTACTTGAGTACCAAAATAACGCTTTTTCATCTACCTTTTAATTTCAAGCATCACACCTAGACAGACTATATAACTGGTCCATGCTTCTAGTTTTGACATGTAATCTACAATTTATCAATACACATTATTAGTTTTTACCCTTTTTGTTGTCACACATTTTCTTTTGCGATTATGGTTTTCTTTTCATAAATGTTTGTAGCTTAGTTGGTTTTTTTTTTTGGGGGGGGGGTTTATTATAATGTTATTTTGATTTTGGTAGGTGCGCGCTAATCTAATTGGGGTACATAATAGCATCATGCCGTTTAAATTAAAACCAATTGCTGTTCTGGTTTGGTTCAAACGTTTTGAGCTGGTATTTGATAATTAAGGCTAACACAATCAAACAGGCACGGTTTGTTTGTCAAGGAGGTACTTGTATATTTTGTATACAGAAATGTTTAAGTCAAGATCTCATACATTTAAGTACATCAGGCGACAAAAATAAATATAAAACCTGTTTTATGGGCGGACGGACCTGTCAAGTAGGGTCGGTCAGGGGGTTGTTTTCTTTCTTTGTTTAAAAACAAATTACCTAAAATGTCACCATCTTGAAACAATCTGAAACATTTTTTCTAATAAATTTCGAACAAAAGATGGATGATTTTAGCAAAATAATTTTTTAAATCTTAAAAGTGCAAAATCTGGGTCCATAAAACAGCTTTAAAAAAATATTTTCGTCGCTTATGATGAAATATGTATATCTCAAATATGTTTGCTACAAAAAAAAAGGTCAATGCAAAACCAATATCTGTGTTGTGCTACACTGTTTTATATTAAATAATTGTATCATAGGTTATGTACAGTGTATTATAGGGACGATAGACTGGTAGTGGTATAACATTTGTTTAGGCCCAGAGGAAAACGATTGTTACACTTCCCTAATAAATATTGAATTTGACACGAATGTCCTTAACTGTAAATTTGCCTCCTGTATATCAGTAGTTACTTGGAAGTGAAAATAAAACAGAAACACACAAGTTGGAAAGATTAATCATGATTTCTTGTTCTTCCTTTCTATCTTGTTTCTGTCTCCATCCCCTTCTAGAGATTCTTCCTCAAGTTATCAACTGTGAACAAACAATTTTGAACAGGTGTCTTTGTCATTGCGTGATGTAACCTGTTTAAGAGAATGCTATAAATTACAGTGTAGTTGCAAATTATTCCGTGCAATTTTGGTGAATAATTGTCAATTTATTGTTTGTCAGTTATTTGAAAGTTAACGGTGTAGAACCACTGTGGTGGCAAAAATGTGACCTTTGACAGTTTGGCTTCTAACTAGAGAATTATACCTCGGAGATAGGTCAAAATGTACTGATCCTAGGTCATGAGGAATTATGGTGCACGTTTTTAAATTATTTAAATCAAGTTGAAACATTAAGTCAGGTCAGTTTGACCCATGTATGAACTTTCAGGGGTTCATAACTCATGTCTGCTGAACTGAACCAAAGATTAGATGATACACGTGAGTTTGTGCAATTATAACTTTGGTGGCAACTTAAATCACAAAAACCGCACGAGATCTGAATTTAATACCATATGCTGCCCGGAGGCGATGCACCCTGAACCAGTGTTGTTAATTTACCGGTAAATTAAAAACTGCGGTAAATTACCGGTAAATTTCGGTAAATTACCGGTAAAT
>JAUMTS010535482.1:0-13125 GCA_032273385.1 Ophiopholis aculeata | reverse complement strand
CCTCAGCCAGTCCATTTATGGATGAGAAATCAAGAGGAACCCCTGCTTCTGTGTCGTCTCAAGACATGATGCACGAAAACGTTTGCGCAAGTCACGGGCCAATAGATCACCACCACCATCATAGGCATTCTAGTAGCGTTGAGTGTCCTAAATGTGACATGATTTTGGGCTCATCACGGTCACTTGGAGGTCACATGACCATGATGCACTCGCGGAATTCGTGTAAGACGCTGAAGTGTCCGAAGTGCAACTGGCATTATAAATACCAGCAAACACTAGAGGCTCATATGAAGGAGAAGCACCCCGAAAACGAGACCAAATGTGTTTATTGCGACACCAATCAGCCGCACCCAAGGCTATCACGCGGCGAAACATACACCTGCGGATACAAACCGTATCGCTGTGAAGTCTGCAACTATTCCACTACAACGAAAGGGAATCTTAGCATCCACATGCAGTCTGATAAACATTTGAACAATGTGCAAGAGATACAAAATGGCGGCGATCACATGTTCTTACAGTCCAAGCTACCACACCATCACAGCCACCCAAGCCACCAAAGTCACCAGAGCCACCAGCCACATTCTCACCACGCCCAACAAGATACTGCTGCTAATGCTAACAAATCAAAACCAAAGCATACGTGGCGATGCGATGTGTGTGATTATGAAACCAATGTGGCTCGGAATCTACGCATTCACATGACGAGCGAGAAACACATCCATAACATGATGGCAATTCAGCAGAATGTGTCGCAAATGCAGCAGGAGATGCAGACCAATTTAGCTAACTACCAAGCAGAAGAGCCAATGTACATGTATCTTGCTCAAAACATGTTACCCATGATGGCTCCGGGGGCAGCCACCACGCCAGAAAGCATGGAGATGTCCATGATGGCCAATTACGGCCAATATGACCCTGTCACATATGCTGCATTGATGGGCAACATGGCCATGGGGATGAACGCTTCAGCAGAAGCAGCACCTGACCAACAACCCACAGGACCAGATGATCCAACATTCAATGAACCTCTGAAATTATACCAGTGCTCTGTGTGTAATAAGTTTACTACAGATGATCTGGAAGCTCTTCAGGATCACGTACATAATCGAGATCGTAGCCAACCGAATGAGCAACTTTGGAGATTGGTACTAGGAGATGTTCAGCAGTGTGCGCTATGTAATTACACAACGCAAGTAAAAGCAAATTTCCAGCTGCACATGAAGACTGATAAACATCAACAAAAACTGCAGCTTTTTAACCACATCAGAGAAGGCGGTAAACAAAACGAGTGGCGACTGAAATACATGAACGTAGGCAATCCGATCCAAGTCCGCTGCAATGCATGCGATTATTACACGTACAGTGTGGATAAACTACAAGGGCACGCACATCCGGGGAATTACCGCCATGAAACAAGTATGAAATTATTCCGTCACCTGCAGAAAATAAGGATCACGGTGAACACCGAATCTCGCCGATTCCGTTGCCCGCTGTGTAACTACTCCACAAAAGCCAAACTCAACTTGATTCAACATGTGCAATCTCTGCAGCATATCAAGAATGAAGAGAGGATGCTGTTGAAGAGATCGGCTCCCGAGGCGCCTTCTACCTCAGCTGATCCAGCGTTGGCTGAAGGTGCGTTAGATCTATCTAAGAAAGACAAGCCATCGCCACCGATTCGAGACTCACCAGAATTTAAAAGTGAAGGGAGTGATGTTCCTGCCAAGAAGAACAGGGTCATTGAACAAAATGCTGCTGGAAGAGTGAAACTTGAATCTCGTAGTCCGAACACGACGCAAATTTTCACCTGTCCATACTGCAAATATAGTAGTATAGATCAGCAACGAATCACAGCACATGTGATGTCACAACACAGTATCAAGCCCCAACCTATATTACGATGTCCCCTATGTCAAGAAGTCTGTACCAATAAGATCAATTTGGAGGTTCATCTGATGGACATGCATAGTGTCAGCAGAGAATGTATTCAGGGGCTGATGCCATCGATAGCTGCCAATCCGAGTCCTGAGTTTGCGATGCTTCCTGATGGTATTCAAGGAGTCACAGCAGCAGCAAGTCAACTCCAAGCGAGTGCAGCTGCCGTCCCACCGACTTACATCACATCAAATCCTGCCATGGAAGCTTTAGCTCAAGCCGGCATGAAAAGTCCAGATTCTGCTCTAGAAGCTGCCTCAACCGCTTCTCTTCAGAATGCAGAGGCCATCAACGTGGATGTGGCTGACCGAGCTCGTGATTCCCCATCAAGTGATGTAGACATTAGCGATTTATACCGATGCCAAAAATGTCACCAAAACTTTGCCAATATCGACCTGTTGTATGCACATCAGAACAAGGTGTGTCCTTTGACGGAGCAAGATACACCAGGGGGACCAGGGTTCTTGTGTTGGAAAAAGGGCTGCAACCAGTACTTCAAGTCAGCTTCTGCTCTCCAGATGCACTTCAAAGAGATCCATGCTAAAAGACAGCAGACATCTGTATCAGATAGGCATCTATACAAATTCAGATGCACTCAATGCAGTTTGGCTTTCAAGACGGACGAGAAACTGCAGAATCACATGCAGTATCATTTACTACGGGCTGCCACTAAATGTCCAATCTGTCAAAGAAGCTTCCGATCTATCTCAGGTTTGGAGAGCCATATTGAGACAAACCACCAAGGATTCAGCAAGACTGAACTCCTGCAGCTCTACCAACCTATCCGAAATGGTGATATCCCTGGTATAGCACCTTTTGTGCCACCAAAAGACGAAGCATCTTCGGAGATTGAAGGCTCAGAAGCTGATAGCCAGATGTCTAATGATTTAGCTGAAGGTGGTCGTGATGATAAAGATGATAATGCATCGAGCGATGACGATGGGATGGACGACTCGTCTCTGTCAGACTTTCCAGTTCCTGACGAATCATCATACATGGATCCCAATAATAAATATAAATGCCATCGGTGTAGGTTTGGGTTTGTGAAACAATCAGACCTGAGTAGCCACAACAAGACTCTGCTGCATCGTAAAGGTGAGAAATCCAGCCAGGCATTCTCCTTACAGAAATATTGGGATCCAAATCGACCCTACAAATGTGACGTCTGCAAAGAAAGCTTCACCCAGAAGAATATACTATTGGTTCATTACAATTCCGTCTCTCATCTGCATAAGCTTAAGCAGAGTTTGAGCGAAACTTCGGAGCAAGACTCAAGATCTGATCCAGGTGATGATAAGCCGTACAAATGTACACTATGTAAGGTGTCGTACAGTCAGGCCGCTACATTGGACACTCATATGCGATCTGTTCTACATCAAAGTCGTGCAGCGAAAAAAGAAAGCTCATCAGCAGCTGCAGCGGCTGTCGCTGACAAAGAAGAAGAACGTGAACAGGGGACAACAGAACAAAGTATCATCAACACTATAATTGAGAATGGACTTGCTGGGAATCCAACGTCAGCTCAGGCGCTGCTATCACAAGCCATGCAAGCACAAGAGGCTCAAGTACAGCAGTATCAGCAGATGCAGTTACAGCAGCTTCAGCAACTTCAATTACAGCAGCTTCAGCAAGCACATTTACAGCACCACTCTCAGCTACAGCAGGCTCAAGCTTACCTACAGCAGCAGGCTACCAGCGGACAGATGGATTTGAACTCTGCATTGCAAATGGAGATGGCCTTGGCACAACTGGCCGGTTATCCAACCCACATGATGTATCCGAATCACATGTCCACTGCTCCTCCTAATGTGTTCGCTTGTAACCAGTGTGCTTCAGTATTTGTAAGCCAAGAAGCTCTGACTCAGCATCAGCAGACATCGTGCGGCGCTACCAAAGCAGAGGCTCAGGCACAAGCTGCCGCAGCTCAACGAGACCAAGAACGAGGTCGACCGCAAGGTCAGCGAGAGCAGCGTGAACAGCCACCTCAATCGGATAGCCCACCGATTCCAATGTCTCCATCCTGCATCCAAAAACCAATGTTGCAAGAAGGATCTAAACGAATCAAAAAGTCACACGTCCAGAGAAAACTACTAGAAGGCTATGGCTTTGATCTGGTTCAACAATATAATGAATCCAGGCTAGGCCTACCTGCAAGTATTACCGATAAGCTCCCATGTGCGCATTGCCGTAGACAATTCAGTAGCGTTTTTGTCTATAAAGCTCACTTGGAAGAAATCCACAAGAAAATACTGCCAAACGATGAAATTGAAAAGTATTCAAAGAATTTTATGGATGTTTTGATTGAAGCTGCAACAAATGAGGGATCAGGCGAAGAAAAAGAAACTACTGATGAAAATGATCAAGAAGATATGGAACTAGAAAAAGCTGAGCTTGAACGAGAATTACTTGAACAAGAAGGGAAAGAGAAGGAGGAAGAAAAAGAGGAGAAAGAAGAACAAGTTCCTCCAAAGAGTGAAACTCCTGTGTCTCAAGTAAGCACAGACGATTCCGCATCTACAGCATCAGCAGTACATTTAACAGCAACAGCAGCACAGTTAACAGCATCACAGATTTTACAGCAGGCACAGCATGGTAGTACACCAGCGACAACATCATCGTCACAAGCTATGCCACCTCCTCCGTCGCCGCAGATGTTTATGGCGAATCCATTTCCATTTGCCATGATGCAGACACAGGGTGTGCCAGGCTATCCAAGTGTACCAGGCCAATCTGCTTCTACAGCAAGCATCCCTGCTATGCAAGCAGTGCAGTACATTGATCCTAACTACTTGCAGAAGTCGACCAAACGAGCTCGTACACGCATCAGCGACGACCAGCTTAAAATTCTTCGAGCTTACTTCGATATCAACAACTCGCCAACTGAAGAGCAGATTGCCGAAATGTCAGATAAGTCAGGCTTACCTCACAAAGTGATCAAACATTGGTTCCGTAACACTTTGTTCAAAGAGAGACAACGTAACAAAGATTCGCCGTATAATTTCAACAATCCTCCGACAACATCACTGCTAGATACCAAAAAAGAACCGAGTGAAGGACCATCTCCATTACCATCTCCATCGCCATCTCTATCAGAGGAAAAAGACTTTGCCAAAGATTTTGCTAAAGACTTTGCTAAAGACTTCCCTAAAGACTACGCTAAAGACTTTGCTAAAGACTTTGTTGCTAAAGACTTTGCTAAAGACTTCGCCAAAGACTTTGCTCCTCGACCTGCCCCAACAGTTACCGCGGCAACAGCAGCAGCATCCGCGGCAGCAGCAGCAGCAGTTGCAGCAGCACAAGCTGCTTCAAAAGATCCAATTCAGAAGATCAAAAATGAGCCAAGGACTCCAAGTTCCACCCCACCTCCACAGAGTAAATCACATCCACAAGAACCGACCAGGAGTGCCTCCACCCCTACTACTTCAACATGCTTAACACCGCCACCAAAGTTACCACATCTAGCACCTGCAGAGACTGCCGAAGAAATTATCAGAGTCGCAGAACGAAAGGCCAGAGAGGCCCGCGCACGTTGGGAAGGCAAAGCAAGTCTTGGTCCAAATGAAGTTGATCAGATTGTAAGAAATGCGGAGCATAATGCACAGAAAGCCCGAGAAGCTTGGGAAATCAAGAACCAGTTGAAAAGACCCACTAGTATGGATAGCCCAACCTTTTATGACAGACAGGCTAATGATGAAAGAGAAGCAAAAGACGTCGCTGATAAAATTGCAGAGAAACTGGCTATTCCCCGTCCGGACATGAACTTTGAAAAGAAAGTTGAAAGCAAACCAGAAATCAAATCAGAGAGCAGAAATGGAGATGAGCCTGCGCCATCAACAGCCACCTCTGCAACATCTTCAGAGTCAAAAAAATCTAGTATACCGCCACCAATCTGTACCACAATGGCTACACCCACGACACCGACCACATCATCACCAACAACCCCTACCTCAGCTTCTGGGATGTCAGATTTCTCATCACCTCTGATGTCACCAATCTCACCTATGTCTGGTATGGGAGGTCAAAGTAGCACACCCTCTGGTTGCAGCAGCAGAAGATCAGGCCGAACAAGGTTCACTGATTACCAAATCAAACTACTGCAAGAGTTCTTTGAGAACAATGCATATCCGAAAGATGATGATTTGGACCATCTGTCACGACTTCTCAACCTTAGCCCAAGAGTCATTGTTGTATGGTTCCAAAATGCTCGACAGAAAGCTCGCAAGATTTTTGAAAACCAGCCTCTACGTGAAAGTGAATTAGACAGTTCAGGCAACACCCGATACAAACGTACGCCAGGGTTGAACTATCAATGCAACAAGTGTCTACTGGTATTCCAGAGATTTTATGAGCTTATTCGACATCAGAAACAACACTGTTTCAAAGACGACCAGAGCCTACAGGAAAGTACCTCGCAAATCAGCCCACCTTTGAGAATAGGATCAGAAAGTAGTCAAGGATCGTCCACCCGACCAGCATCGGAGAGCAGCACAAGCAGCAAAGAGGAGAGATCTGTGAAAACTGAACCAGAGGTGAAAACGGAGAAGCCAGCAGCAGGAAGACGTGAAGATCCAGTTGTGCATTACCAGTGTGAGCAATGCAGTCTGGTGTTTCCGCACTTTAAACAATGGCAGGAGCATCAGCAAGTTCACATGATGAGCATGGGTATGTTTGGTAACTATATGTCGCCACAACAGATGCAATCCCCGTACAATATGATGTACATGCCATATGAAGCCATGAATGGTATGACACAAGAACAGTACCTGCAGTATATGAAAGCCGCCACTGGTCAAGCCCCACCACCGGAAACTTCACCATCAAAGTCTAGAACCGTCTCCGAGGCAAGCGACGACACCGCCGTATCCGCATCAGAAAACTCAGATAACCAGATAGATGGGAACAAAGACAAGCGACTAAGAACCACTATCTCACCAGCACAGTTGGACATTTTGTATGCAAAATATCAGGAAGACAGTAATCCGACCAGGCGTATGCTTGACATGATTTCGAAAGAGGTTGGGCTTAAGAAGCGTGTCGTACAAGTGTGGTTTCAGAATACACGAGCTCGAGAACGCAAAGGACAGTTCCGGTTGTCCGCACCAAACACAACAAGGAAATGCCCGTTCTGCCGTGCATTGTTCAAAGCCAGAACTGCACTAGAGGCTCACATCAAGATGAGGCATTTTGATCAGCAGCTTAGCCCAGGTCAATTGGAAGCCATTTTGTCTCAGCCCCCTACACCAGGAGATGGAATTTTCCCACCACAGTCACCAGATTCATTTGCAAAGCCAATGGGAGATTATGGAATGTTTGGCAGACGGCCGGAAGAGTTTGTTTATGATGACACAAGCCGAGACAGCTTTCTGAGTCATGACGGCATCAGATCACAAAGAGAACATGATGCAGAAAGTCCCATCAAACAAAGATTGTTTTCTGAAGAAAGCAAAGATAGTGGAAATAGTAGCACTGAGCTTGTCAGGCCACCATCATTTGAGCTCAAGCACTCACCAGATAAGTCCAAATCAATGTCTCCCGAGAAAACCAGACCTGAAAATGGCCCTAATCAAGAAAGCCGTCAAACACCTGAGAACAAAAGCAGTGCGGTGATAGATCATCACGCTAGAGATAAAGCGCCCTCCCGTCCTGGCAGCACAGCAGGAAGCGACAGTTCTCAACATCACGTTGAGGGCAATATGGAAGAAACGGCGAACTCAAAGTCTCGTGAGTCTGACATGATGTCGCCTACAAGTAGCATGATGGGTGATGATACTTTTGACACCACTCCATCAGAAGCAGGCTCTATGGGTCCTAGTGAAGACTCCATGAGTAATTTAGATGAAGCCGAGAGGAGAAGAGAAGCGAACAAACGTTATCGTACTCAGATGAGCCAATTGCAGATTAAAGTTCTGAAACACTGCTACACAGATTACCGCACTCCTACCATGCACGAGTGTGAACTTTTAGGTCAAGAAATCAGCCTACCGAAACGTGTCATTCAAGTTTGGTTTCAAAATTGTCGAGCTAAAGAAAAGAAGACAAATACCACGGTCACCAAACATTTTGGCATGATTGGCAGCTCGTCTGAAGGTCAACCAGAGAAGTGCAGATTCTGTAATATCAAATACTCTATGACGCTCTCTGTACGTGACCATGTCTTCACAGAGGTCCATATTCACAATGTAAAAAAGTATGTGAATAGAAAGCTTGAGAAAGAGACTGGAGAGAATGGTAGTTTAATACTACCGGTGACTGGGGCAGATGAAGTGAAGCAGCAACCTCCGCAGACACCAGAGCAGATACCACAAGGTCCATCAGCAGCACAACAGTATCTAGACCCGCAGGCGCAAGCTTTGTTACAGCAAAGCATGATGAACCCAATGGCTGCCGCTCAGATGCAAGCCGCCCAGATGCAAGCTTTACAGGCAATGGGGGCAGCACACATGCTTCCACCGCAAATGGCCGCAGCAGCCGCCACTGGAATGATACCAACCGCACATGCTGCAACCGCTGGTAAGCCAGAAGGTGATAAAGGAGGAGAGAAAAAGGACAAAGATAAGAAGGAAGAAGAACTGCAGCAACTAGCTCAAGCGCAGCAAGCTGCAGCCATGGCGCAGATGTCTCACCAAGATGCAGCGTTGATGCAATACCTATATGGCGGCATGGCTCCGTACTACGCTCAGATGCAAATGATGTACCCGATGTACGCTATGGGAGGACAAGAAGCGATGATGGCATACGACCCCCGTAGTGGAGGACAACAAGTGCCCCCACACATCCTCCAAGCTTACGCTGCGGCAAATCCATTAGCCGCCGCTCAACTTCAGGGACTTCAAGCAGCTGGTGCTAAACCAGGGGAACCATCGTCTTCCTCGTCTCCAAAACCAGGCAGTTCATCTAAACCCGATCCCAGAGCCATCAGAAAGGACAAATTCATCTTGTGGCCAAACTCCTCTGCCAACCGTTATCTGTGTAGAAAGTGCGAGCGCGTTTTCACAGATCGCGACTCGGTTACCTCTCACCAACTTTCTTCGTGTTTTCTCGGACAAGTTGTGAACATTGATGAGACGGTTGAAAAACTACCGACTAATCGTTTTCTGTGTCAAGTGTGTCCGAGGGAAGCGTTAATTACGGAAGAAGACGTGTATAGGCATTTGCAAACTCCTGACCACGAGAAGAAAGCGTTGCGCCATCGGTCGTCGTCATCAAGCAGTAGCAGAAGTAGCAAAGCAAGTTCTTCCTCTGACAAATCATAATGAACAATCAAGATTTGTGAATTTGCTCCAATGATATGGCAACACTTAATATTGTACAGAGTTGCCAGATCATTTACACAAATTCCAAAACGCTTGAAAGTAATGAGAACAATGTTGGGATGACTCGATGTGACACTATTTGAAGTTGCATTAATAACACTCTTCAAGAATTATTTCAAAATGTAACCCATGGTTGCCAAAAAAATTGCTATGAATACAATTTGTTATAAACTCAGGTTAGTAATGGGTAATTGACCAGGTTTAAATTTGCTGGGTCAAAGGTTAACCATGGGTCATTTTTTTAGATAATTTTTCAAATAACACACATACGCAGCTGGATATTGGACCAACCCACACGGACACCAAGAAACAGTAGACCTGTGTAGAATATGTTAAGTATTATTTTATGTCTCACTAAAATGTACATGAGTGAAAATGTTCAAGCTTCAAGAAAATGAGTGGTGACTTCCAAAACTCAACTGCCGGTTGAACGGAGGTTCAGTACGGTTAAACCGCTATTCATTGTTTAGAACAAAAGGAAACCAGCTCCAACCGCACAGAACAGAGTGAAACCATCGGGCAACCGGCAGTTGAGTTTTGAAGTCATCCCTTAATGTAAATTCAAATGAAATCAGAGCATTGTAAATAAGAAATATGTATTATAAAATTTATAAAATTTATGATGGGAAGTGTTTTCAAATTCTCCAAAATGCTGGTTATCTTGATTATGTTTCAGGAAATTCTCAGTGTTTTACTACTTTTCAGCAACCTGGGATTTTAAGGCGCCAACTCATGTTTTAGTGCCAGTTACTACAGTGGTACCTCTTTAACACGAATTCTGTGGGTTTTGGTTTGTGTTATCAGGATTTTGTGTTATCAGGAACTTTAAGCATACAAAAGCATTATACTTAAGACCTGAAAATCACTTTGTGTTATCAGGGTTTTTGTGTTAACAGAGTTTGTGTTAATGAGGTTCCACTGTATCACTAAATATAGCACAATATATTTGCCAAAGTATTATTATGATTTTCCTTCAGCGGATTGAGAGATCACCCTAGAGGTGTACCTTCGTATTCCTTGTGTCTTGAATATCTTCAATATGACCTGACCAAATTAGATCAAACAATTTAGCAGCCACTCAAGCCTCACTTTCATTACAAAATGGCCAATGGTGAATCCACCAAAGCCTCACTTTCATTACATAGTGGCCAATGGTGAATCTACCCAAGCCTCACTTTCATTACAAAATAGCCAATGGTGAATAGAGTCTATTTTGAGACCTGCAATAAACCTTTTTCAAATGAAGATTTAATTTGAGACACTTGGAATGAATTATTTGGATTGGAAGAGTTTGAAGGGATATTTCATATTCATATTGATCATTTTTGTGAAAACCAAGAATTACCTGGAATTTTCAAGTATATTTAGCTGTGTCAAATAGCCTCAATACCATTATTTTAACTTTCAGGGTTTGAAAATGCAATACTCAACAATTGAACCTTAAGATTAATCAAGTTCTTACGTAACTCTGATTTTTGAATGTTAGTTTTCACAACAACTTTGTATCGTTAAAAAAGAAGTTAAATCTACTCTTCTTTGTATCCAGGATGTAAAGTACAAGTGAATAACAATAAGTATAAACATTATTGAACACTTTAAGCATCCTGTCATGTACACCTTTACTGAAATGTTTGTTTGTAAACTTTTTGAAATTCTGGGGCCAAATGGTCAAAGACGGTGTCATGCATGCATGTACAAGAAACTTACTTGATTTCATGATTTTCAAATCAATTGATTTCATTATTTTCTTTAAAAATATTTTCTTGAGTTAACTATCTTGGGTTGCTTCAATTGTTGGAATATGTAAATTTGGAACACAAAACAACCTGTTTTCATTAAATGAAATCAAGTAGTTTAAGTTTATCTCTTGAAAATCTGTACTTTTAGTAGAAATTCACCTTCGAACTTTGAACTTTGACCTTGCATGAATGAACTGTAATTGATCCAATCACCTTGCTGTATCAATGTGTGTATTCCATTACAAAAACGCACTAAATAGTAACGAAATGAAATAACCATGAATCTTGAAATAACCTTTGTGATATAGTAAGAAAAGGGGCATTTTGTTGCCGCTAAACACAATAACTTGATTATTTTTTGAGCTCAATCTTGAGATGTAACGGTATTATTTGTATAAATGAACTGCCAAGCAACATGCCATGCATTGTGTACAGTAAAGGCACACTGGACAAAAAAACCTTTAAATGTAGACACAATAATCAAAAGAAAGTCAAAATATTGTAAAATACTGGACTAAATGTGTACTAATAATTATTATTGTATTATCATTTTTTTCATAAAAAGTAATTTTTTTCATGTTTTCAAAACAAAATTGCTGCCCACTTCTTAAAATGTTTGTTGATTGTAGAAAGCAGACTCTTGTACAGTAGCACTCTTGCACTTTTTTCTAATAGGCAATACTTGAAAGTAGTGTTAGCTGATAATGTGAGCCAGAGATAGTGGTTGATATTTATAATGTGAGATAAATGGTATTGTGCGTAAACAAATTTGATAAAAGGCAATAAGGTTGACACTGTTTAAAAAAAATTTAGTGTTGTAAGAAAGATGTAAGTATGTCATGTGATTCACCATTGACCAATGAGAGAGCTTGAATCATGTATCATGTGATAATGTATTGACCAATCAGACTACATTTCTCTATGTGATGATGGAACACATGATTTAATTGTACTTAAATCTTTCAAACGATTTTATGACCATTCACTTCAAAAATAAAAGTTAATTCTATATGTATTTTTAACGCAACAAAAGTAAAAAATGCTAAATATTATCCTGAAACTTCATTCCCCACTTTAATGCATTAAAAAAAATAAGTCAGCATCATATAAATTGACACATTTCTGTGGTTTTGGACGTGATGTGGAACACAAGTCTGATTAATTTAGATCTATTTTAGATGATAAATTAGGTTGTAAAATATTTCTTATGTGGTATAATATAGTTGTAGCATACATTTTAGTAAGATCTTCTTTTACAAATATCCATTTTATCCCAAATTAGTTTGATTCTGAACAAAATGTAGTTGTTTTGTGTCCTTTTGGTAAACACCATCTGTGCATGGTCGAGGGAACCAATACTGGCATTGAAAAGAGTTCCTAATTAGTATTGTTTGTTAATTAATGAACTAATTATGCATGTTAATTAGTCCCATTATATGTACTCGCCTACTCTGAAATATACATGTAAAAGTGCTATAATTAGCCTCAATCCTCTGACAAAGTAAAATAGTTGTCCTAAAGCTAATGAAAGTCAATTCCGAGTTTCCCGTTAGTTTTATTTTGCTGAGTGATGAGGCACATTTTTCATTAATCATTATTTTATCAGATTTCAAAATGTATGTTTGATGAACCCACATTGATACAACTTCATACAAAGGCTTTTATAATGGTAGACATGTTTTATAAGTGTGCTCGGCATAAATGTCATGATCTAGTGTTTTATTTAATAATGTTCAACGTAAGTTCAGGTGACTGATCAACTCCAAAAATCAGTGCTGGTACTGTTTTGCAGCATGATTGAATAAATGGGACAAAATAATATTCATTAAAAGTAGTCTACCATCTATGTCAAAATGTCTTGCTTTTAAGCCTAGTTCCCAGCATCATGTTTTACAAAGTGAAAACTATGTTTGAAATTGCTTGATGTTTGATGTTTTAAAATTAAATAACGAATTATGGCAACCTTGACATTTTGTCGAGGGTGTAAAAAAGTGATGCGGACGGGTAACGGAAAACTCATTATCAACTTTCATGTGCCTAATGATGCAACAAGCATTCAAAATGTGTAGCAGTACACAGTATTGACAATTGAATTAACATTCAATTCATGATGTCATAATTTATGAAACATGATT
>JAUMTS010534371.1:0-13127 GCA_032273385.1 Ophiopholis aculeata | reverse complement strand
ATTTTGTGTTTCATAAAGTGGTTTTCTTCTTTGAAAAGAAATATTAATTCTTAAAGAAGAATAAGTTAATATAAACACATAACATAATCTTCACAAATAGTCAAGTACACCACTGAAGTTTAAAATCAAGGTTTAAATTGTTTGTTTATAGAAACACTCTTCTGGGTTAATTTCTCTCTGGAAACAAAATATTTGAAACTGCAATTAATTGGTTCTCTGGCACTAAATATGTTATTTCTGCGGGAGATGCTTTGTACATATGTTACTAAATGGGAGGGCTTTCTAAATATATGCAAAAAATATTGGAAAGTGTGGACAAAGGTGAAATCTGAAATTAAGGATCATGGGTAGTCCCTTTAACAGAAAGAAGACCCAAGGTATACCAACTAGGGTTGGGAGAACACTGCTAAAAAAAGCAGGAATGAATGTACCAAGACGAGATATCTAGTTTCTTCTTATCTCAGTAGACAGGAAATCCTATGCTAGAATCCTGGTTGCTCATTATAATCTGTTCAATGACTACGTTACCAATAACTTTGATTGACATCCTTCAACTTCCATCTTCTATTAGGCAACAGAAATATGTATTTTTAAACCCTGCTTAACGGCAAAGGGACTTGTCGAGTAGGGTCAGGCTGTTTTAAAAAAAATACTTCAAATGTCACCAAAATCTGCAAAAATCTAGAAAATATTGAAAACATTTTTCGGGTCCCAAAAAGAGTGATTTTTGCATGATTTGAGCAAAAACTAAAATTCTCAAAAACACAAAAATTGTTCTTTGAAAAAAGGCATTTGATGCAAGATATAAAACCATTTACAGGGATAGATCATGAACTGATGAACATGTTACGTTGAATTTATTTTTAGTTCTAAAAAAATTACCTTTCAGGATTGTGTGATAATGACTGATGATGTAAATTTGCATTCTTAGATTAGATACAAATCTTGTATTGATCTCAGATAAGCACTGAGTAGGTCTGGTCAAATATGTAGTAAACACCATCTTTCACCAGAGGTGCTTTTAAAGGCATTTTACTTCAAATGAGTTACATCAAATGAGGTATTGAGTGAAAGAATAGAGCAACTGTGACAGGCCCGTCAGGATCGCCATGGCAGGTATGGCATCTGCCGTACCACTTTTTAAGCCAAAAAAAAAACCTAATGTAAATTCCCAGCTCCCTCATTACATGAATCTGTTAAGTTAAGTGAATGAAGAAAACATGTTTTACTAGAGATCATTACTCCATGAAAGTTTTGCTTATTATTTACATTAAAAAAAGGACAATTTCATTTCATTTTCAAGAATGCTCTAGCTTTGCCCCCTTTGCACCCCACTGGGGGGCATACCTCCAGACCCCCACTTCTAAATTTAAAATCATTCCGAAGGGTCTGGCCTGTGATTATCTTGCAGGTAATCTAAGAAAGTAACTAAACACATGATGATAAATGAATTTAATGTTTTTAAAAATTCAAAAAATATTCTTTTATTTGATTAAAAATCATGATTTTTGGTTTAAATGGAAATGCTTTATCTAAAAAAGGGAATATGCCCCTGCCTTATCATGTATGACAGAAGAGCTTTAAAGGATGTTTTTTTAATGAATTTTACAAGTATGTCTGATTTTGGGCAATTTCAACTTTTCAACACATTTCAATATTTTTAACAATATCTTAGCCTGTGTACAAAATTGAACTTAGAAATCATTTTGGATATTTATGTGAGCTATTTTGCGTACCTTAACCTTTGCTAAAGGGTTTTGTATCTTTACTATAATGAAAATAGACACACTGCTCTTTAAATTTTAATTACCTCAAAAGATGAGTTGATATTTGTTTCAAATAAATGACATAAACCAGGCTACCATTTTAAAAATCCAGTATTAAAATATTTCAATTTTGAAAGCAAAATTAAGAATTGTATTATTATATTGTTACACACATACTGCTCCTCAAATTAAAATAACACGGGGAAATATGAATACATTTTTAATATGGCTTGTCTGTAAATAACATGTGCAGATTTTAATCACACACATAGAGCGGTTTTATTATCATGTTGAGTGCCGTAACACCATCACTATTAGTACAATGTACATGTAGAAGTCATCTTCAGTGGTATGAATTATTTGAGTTACCACTATCCAACTAAGTCATCAATTAATAAAAACCTTAACATTTTCAGTTACATTAATTTTCATACTTCCGTGCATGTCTGAGCTAACACTTTTATTGTGCAAGTCTGTGTACAGAGGCTCAACATTATTTATTAATAATTAATAAAATAGCTTAAAATCTGCAAAACGTGAACATTTAATGCGCATAGATTGTCGCTTTTACAGTAAATTGTGATTTAAGTGCCTATTTAAAATGTCCTATGATATAATGACTCTACTTTAATGTGCTATTAAGTGGTGCTGGCTCAGATAGCAGTTTGTACTTTCACTTTGATGGATTTAATTTCTATTGTAGTCACGAATCACCAACATTTTGATACATTAGAGATATGATTGGCAAAACTGGTTTTGTTTCTTGATAGGACTATCAGACTGATACGGATGGCCCTTATCTGTTTTAGTTCGACCACTAAATGATGTAATTTACATACTCAGTAGTATTTATCAGTTTCTATACCGCTATTTATGATTTGATTCTCTGATAAATGTGCATATAAACATACATCTAGTGGTCCGCATAAAAAAAAAACATCAAGAGAATTTTAATAGCCAATTTCACAACTTCAGAGCCAAAATGTGTGTCATTTTGGTCCACTTTTTCTGACAATTGTGTATAAAAGCGGTGTACATCTACACCCAAACAATGCGACAAAATATCAAAACCTGGCAGGTATTAGGCAGTAAGTAAAACCAAACTGATTTGGGTGTTAATTTGGTCAATTTTTAGTTCATGATGCTAAAATATGTCAAAAGCATGATGTGTAAATTCCATGCTGAAAATTTTATTGGCGAAGATCATGATTTATTCTGTTATTTTTCTTAATAAGTAAGCTACTTTTTCTCATTTAACGTGGTTCCAATATGTGTACACCTACATAACTGGAGCGCCCCTTCCCCCAGGTAGACATTTTTACCCTACAGGTAGCCCAACCCAATCAACAATATGCCATCATTTTGCTTGTATCAACCAAATTACATTGCATGAAATATCGGACATTGAACTGGGGTAGAACCATCACTTGCTGTGTACGCAAGATGGGTATCATAACATAGCAATTGGGTTAAATGATGTTGCCATGGTAACATGTGTCTTGTCTTCTCTTAGGTGGGCTCTCAGGTAGGCAAGGTAATAATAGAGTGATATTTGTGCTGAGCTGGACACTCTATCATCAGTAGTTATTGGTAGATTGGTTTTGATAGCGGATAAATAAGTGATTATCTTCTTGATGGAGGAGTCTGTCTTCGGGTCTATTGTATAATTAGTTATGAGACTTTTTGCTTGCCATACCAGAAGGTGCCATGATGGATGGTCATGACTTTTTCTGTAAAGAATAAACACATTAAAAAAACTAGGTTTATATAACGTGCAACATATCATCCCAAGGAATGTAAGGGATATCAGCTGTCGTAATCAGCGCTTAGCACTAGTCCAAACGTATACTTGAATGAGGTTAATTTAAGAAGCCCAGAAATCTTTTTGCGGTCATTTCTGATACAAATTACTCAACCCATGGCTGTGACTGTGAGACTCCTAAATATTCAGAGAGTTAACAGGACCCTGTTTTTCTTTATTTCCTTTTACAGGTACACACATTAAGAAAAGAAGTGTTGACTCCTGTGGAGAGTAAATTGGAGTTTGAATACAAATCTATACTACAAGCACAGAAAACCTACCTCACCGAAAACAAGTCCAAATCAGAGGTAATGTATGACGAGGAAGTCTGGTGTAATTCGCTGGCGTAGGGCATGTTAGAATACCATGATTGCCAGACCAATTAGATCACGCTATATTGTGGCTCGAACCAGTGATCAAAGTGATCACATCACAAAGCATAGGGCAGATCATAATTCAGAACAGATGCACTTGCTGACGCTTGAGCCAGTAACCAATATTTACAAACGTGCACTGCGCCAACAAATTAGAGAATAAAATATGAGGTTTTGTTACTTTATCCATCTTAATTGATGTCATAATGGATGGACAACCAATATGTTGACTATAATAGACTACAATAACAATATGTGATGTGACCACTCAAAATCATTCTGAAATGTTGGTATATTTAATTTTCAGTGCTGTATTTCATAGTTTATACATCCTTTTTAAACTATAGTTGTTGCAGAATCAAGGCAAACGAGTCGCATGTTGCATCATTCAATTTTCAGTTTTTGATATTAGCATCTTGGCCTTCATTTAAACATCTGTTTGAACAAATATGCTCTTTCATTGATTTCAAAAACAGGGGAATACTTAAGAATTTATCATTTGTTTTATCCCATAACTCAAACTAAATATTAGCGACATCCGACTCATTCCCCTTGATCATGTCACATTTTACAGAAAACCCCATTAACATTTGACTAGTAGTTCTTTAGATATGAGCAGTTGAAGAGTTGCAAATACAATAGGGAAACAAAGCACATTACATTCAAAATTTGTTTGGCTTTATCTTACATTCAATATTTGCGAGTTGTGCTTGAATTTGCTTGATCACAACACATAATCTTCTATTCTTTTAGCATCTAAGGCAAGGTTTAAAAAACAGTTTTTATTCAAACTGATATTCATAATTTGTTCCACTTTTTCTTGTATGATTTATCATCAATACTTGAAACAGCAGAGGAATCATTGTTGGAAAGATGTTGCTGTGGTACTGAGTTAAAACGAGACGCATGACCTATCTCATCTTGAATTGAGGAAGAGTCAAGGGAATTGACTAGACTAGGAAATGTGTTGTATTACGTGGGAACGGGATTGCAAGTGTACTCGCGCACAAAGACGATAGGAAAAAGGACATGTAGCTCGAGGGCATATAATGTGTTATTTATCATCCTTCATTTTTACATCAAACATGAAAGTTTATATTATTTACACATAAACCTTGAATCATAAAAGTAGATAGAATAGTCAAAATATACTGTATTTACGTAGTGTGGAGTGTGTATGGTACGAGGTAGAGCGTTTGTATTTAGTGTGATGGGTTCCGGGACCCAAGTTCAATTCCCGGCAGGGTACTTCTTGGGAATCAATTTGTAATTCATTTATAAATAATCAAGCTACTCTGCAGGCAAGGCAGGCTGCTTATTAGTGCTCAATGCTCATACAACTTGCCTTTCACCAATTATTACAGCTTGCCGTTACTTGTATGTATACTTGGTTTACCGATTCATATCCGCCTTGGAAGGTTTTCTTTAGGACATTCCGGTTTCCTCCTACATCCTAAAAATCAAAGTTCTTTCTATTAATGTTTCTTTCATGTAACTCTGGTTTCTCGTTGTGCTGTGTGACTAAAAGACTGCTTACTAGCATGACTGGTGAAAGCGCTGAAGCTGTTAACACAACAGCACATAGAGAACCTATGTAGGATTGATTTACGCATATTACAAGAATCAATATATTATTATTACTATCGTTATAATTGTTTTAAATATCAACTAACATTAATATTAATATTAATATTATTATTCTTACCCAGGCTCTTGACAAATGTCGAAGTGAGGTGCGCAAATTACAGAAGAAAACACAGAAGGCCAGTAACGAGAAATATATAGAAAGAGAACAGAAAAGTACAGAAGAACTAGGTCAACTACAGAGGGCGCTGCTTGCATTCCGTAGCCATGGGCTCAGAAAGGTATGAATTGGGCTTAGAAAAGCTATTTCTCATTCTCAAAGAAATAAGATCCCAATTTGGCTTAGAAACTGGCATATATCAACTCTGGATGTGACATCATATCCTAAAGGCTAGTATTCCAAAGGGGTGTGGGGGTCGGGTATGTTGGTTTATGAATTTGTGTACACAAATTTTTCCTGAAAATTTGCATTTTAAGATCCCGTAAATGGTCAACTTGGTGTCCGTAAATATTGCAAGTAAAACCAAAATTGTCCCGTGTAATGTTTTAAAATAAAAAACAGTTTGGCGAGTAATATTTACTTTTCTTTAGTTCCAGTTTTTCGGTTTATTTCTGATAAAAATAAAAAAAATTGGTTAGTCATGACCTTGTAGGATTTGGAATGCACATTATACATTCCCCACCTTACACATTTTTTTGTTTGCTCATGTGTACACCATATAACTGAATGTCAGTGCCCCCCCCCAAATATTATAATAGTAATCAAGTTCCACCAATTTATTCACACACAGTAGTTAGGACAAGGCATAAGCCAAAAATACATGTAATGACATATCGATTCAAGTCTCAAGTTGAGAATCAGTTTAATAATACAGAAGGCGTTCAAGAGTACTACCCTGGCAAATGCACACTGCTTGAAGTCATGTTACACAAAGCTATGTTATACTGTCCAGGGTTTTGAGTTCAGGCAGCATACATGTACACACTGTTATCTCCAGCAAAACAAGTCTGTAATTTGGTTGCATTTAGAAATGATATAATCTTTTTGAAGAGGGCCGGGTTTCTGTAATATTGTTTTCATAAAAATGAGAAAAACTAATTATTTCTAGCATGAGTAATGAATTAAGCCCAAATCACAAATTTGACAAATTGTCCAAACTTGTCCAGTCCCCTTTAAGATACACTGGGCATATCCACTCACATTATGTGGCACTTGCAACGAAAGGCACAAGCTACAAAACAAGCTAAGGCAAAAATACATTTAATGACATAGCTTTGAGTCTCAAGTTGAGAATCAGTATAATAATACAGAAGGCGTTCAAGAGTACTACCCTGGCAAATGCACACTGCTTACAGCTTTGTTACGCTGTTCAGGGTTTCAAGTTTACGCCGGAAACATTTACGTACTGTTGTCCCTAGCAATACAAGTCTGCTAACAATATGGATATGAACATGGAATACCCCATGTTAAATGTCAACAAAAATATGATGCAAAACATATTGGTTAAAACATTTATGTCATTTTATTTACATTTTATTGATACAGGGTAGCCTCATCAGTATAAAACTGCATTTGAACGATTCTATCGATAAAACAACAAATGAAAACTGAACAATTAAAACATAGTCGCTTAAGATGCACATGGCATATTATATATCCACTCATAGTATGTCTCACTTGTGAGAAAAGCTAAGGCAAAACTGTATGTAATGACATCTAGGCTTCAAATCTCAATTTGAGAATCAGTTTATTAGTACAGAAGGTGTTCTAGAGTGTTGCCCTGGTAAATGTACACTGCTTGAAATTTATTTTAAGCTGCCCAGGGTTTTTGAGTTCATGCAGCATACATGTAAGCAATGTTGTCTCTTGCAAAACAAGACCTTTTATTTTGATACTAGAATAAATCTGATGTGTCAGTTATTATAGATAGCTATATACCACTTTATTATTAAATCTAGTTATTATTGTAAATTGACTTGACTTTGTAAGGGTTTGCCACAGATATAGAGGGGAGGTCCAGAAACTTGCACCATTTTGTTTTTGGCATGGAGCTCTAATTGGGGGTATTCGGGTTTTCTGCGCAATTAAAACAAATATTTGAGAGGATCCTTAGATTGTCTGGATAAGCGAGAATGATTACCCTAAAAATTCCTTGTCATTTGTAATCTGCAAAAAAACTGAAATCTGATAACATTGACAATTCTCTTTCAACATTATTAGATACCCGTAACCCTTTCTATTGATATCTTGACGTTATTACCAAAGTTCATTTATTTCATTGTCTTAATGCTCAAGGCTCTTTGCCCAGTCACAGCAGATGCATAGAATTCATGTATGTAATAACATGTTGTCCTCCAATATAATGAGATAGTGATAGCATCGTGTTTATCAACATGGCTATCAAGCACAACATAAAGATTAAGAATCACAGCTACACTCGCATAGAACAACATGTTTTTAATATCAGTAGTGGTTGATAATGTCAGTCTGAGAAGATTCGTGCCCGGGGATTCGTGTTGATTTGCGCTTGGCCCAATTCAACAAAATGTTACAAAACGAGATGAATTCTTGCACCAAAAATAGCTCAATATCTCCCACATGCCTCTGACAGTCTTGTACTTTACTGTGTTGTCAGAAATATACACTTTCTCTTTTTTAAACAAAATGTGAGAATATTATGGCAACATTGGATCAGGTTTCTAGAATTCATAGGATGGGGAATTTAATCAAATTCAAAATACTGGGTGAGGGTTAAGTATTTTTTTTTTTAATGCAATGAATCACAGGTGTTATTAGCCTACTTTACTGAACAACAGAGCAATGCAAACTCTGTCTGGTAAACAGTAGACGTGCAGGGGAACAACAAAATAAAAGCAGAAAACAGGAAATTACTGAAACAAGATGACTGTACCTTCCAAAAGGCATGGTCTTAAAATAGTACATATAATCTAACCTATTTTAGTGAACAAGTTCATACCTGGAGGTATACAGGTAGAATTCTAAGAAAAGGACTTCTTTATAAATACAGCGTAAGATACAGGCACATTTAGCAGGCATAGTGCAGTGAATGTATATGCCCCATGCATTATAAAGCACACAACATGTGGAATAGTTGACATTTGAAATACACCTTGATATCGTGAGCGTATTTATCTGTATAGGTGCAATATAGATTACAAGTTAATGGTTATTTGTGTAATTGAATCTGAGTGATGTTAAGATAACCAGATAGGGAGATGCTTTACACACTGGCTGCAATTTTCGTGTACAAAAATTGACAATTTACAATATTTTCTTAAAATCACAGGGGCTATCTCAGGAAGTACTGCACCAATACTAGGCTTGTTTGTACTCAATTGAATGCATTTTAATGCCAAATCAAAGTATGGTAAATGAAAATGTGATTTCTAAATTTTTTGGAAAATTTCACATTTTTGATATGTCTTCTGCGCTTGACATCCGCCTGAAGTGGGTTAAGATAACCAGATAGAATGTTTTGGTGTCAGGGCAGGTGCTTTTGTGTTGCTGGGAAGTCACAGTACTCTGGAAGCAGTGTTGGGTGATATTTGAGGTTTAATGGTAGCTATCAAGATAAGTCAGAAAGATTTTTTAACAAATATTATTTAAACGCATTTGTACACATTTTGATATGTCTGAAAAAATGTGGCGTTTGTGAATCCTATTTGGTTAGAAATATTGGAGGGTGGTTTTTCTTACATATATATTGTATTTGCATAAGTTGAAGAAAAGGGGAGAATTTGTATTTTCTTTGTTAGGAAACCGGCTATGCCACTGCCTGAAGCCTTTAAATAATTTGCATAGTTCAACTGTTCAGTAAAGTAGGCTAGTAGTACCTGTTATTCATGGCATTACAAAAACACTGAACCCTAACCCAGTATTTAGATATTTGTTGAAGCCCCCAATCTTATTCTAGAAACTTGATCCCCAAGCCCTTTGTAGAAGGTTGTCATAATATTCTCACAATTTGTTTAAAAAAGTGAAAGTGTTTTATCTTTATTTCAGATAACGGCAAAGTACAAGAGCACAGTTTGCTATGGCAAACTGAGATATCATCTACTAAATTTGCTCCTGGTCCGGGCTCCTGGAGTAATATCTTAACACCATAATACATTTTCTATTTAAGCCCTATCCCAAATGTTACCATGACCTTAAAGGTGCATTTTCCAATTTCAAAATTGAGTTTTCTGTTTTATTTGATGATGGATCATCACTCAAAAGATTATAATTTCAAATTTTAGTTGAATCGGTTGAACCGTTTAGATGTACAACAAAGCAATTTTGTATTTTGCAGTTGCCTATGATACTTTACTATGTAAATATGATTATGATAACCGTAACTAGACACGTTTTTGCTAATATCTCCCAAACGTAATTCATTTCAGCTGTAAAGTTGTGAGAAAAATATGAGCAACCTTTAGGTACCTAAAATTCAAAAAGTTTAAACAAATTCCAAATCATCAGACCATGCACCTTTGAAGTGGTAATGAAGACAGCTTGTTGTTGATATCTCAATTTTGCTTCTCCTTGAATCGGTTAACCTTACGGTTAGGTTTAGTTTGTTCTATCTTTAATCTGGTATACTCTTTCAATACAAAAGTACTGGTCTCCCAAGAGGCCCAGAGAATAACTACAATATAATACAAATTTACATTAACAATATATAAGAAAACATTTTGATCAAAAAGTATATCGATCATATAAAAGTGAAAGAAAACAAAATCATATTGCACTTTTAAATTCATTTAAACTCATATCAAAAATGTTGGAATGGATATCAACTGGGAGCCTGTTCCACAGGAAGCTGCTCTATAATGAAAAGTTTGTTTACCAGCAATGATATTCCATGGTGGAACAATAAGGATATTACTGAGTTGACTCCTTGTATTTTTTCATTCATTACTTGTATGCATCTATCAAAACCTCTCTTATTTCTGTGGTAAAACTCACTGTTTCTTAATTGATTTGTTGGCACGTCAAGTTGGCAAACTTGTTATGATCAGTTATTGTTTAAAAAAATTAGAAATGGGAAAATTTGAGGAAATATTATTATGTTATTATGCCAGCAAAAATATTGAAGTTCATTGCCAAGAGCTGTGCTAAGATCAATACCAAAAAGACAGGAATTGTGAGGCTTTTGTATCTCCCTGCGTCAAGATAATCTCACCACTTGATGCACATGTCTGATGCGTACATACATTTTGCAGCGTAAATTTCACACACTGCGACTGCTACATTTGTATTGTGTTCAGCCTTGACAACAATTTTTTTTGTAATAGACAATGTATGTAAAGAGGTCTGCCTGTTTAGTTCCTGATTAACAACATATTTGAAGGAAACCTGACTTTTCCATGTAAGGAAATAGTTCAAATGGGTTATAATTTATAACATCATTCAAGAAGCCTTTTCAGTAAGCAAAAAAATTGAAAGACCTTTTCTTACTCCACTTCCTACGCACAGATCTAAAATTCCTGCTTTCAATGTGTATGAATTAGTGTACAGATGATTGAATCTAGCTCAAATTTCCATCTTTAAGTTTAATCATTACCCTAATTGCATATTTATTCATTAGCCTAATTGCATATTTATTTAATTAATTAAGGGAGGCATCTTTGAGGTATCTTCCAATGACTTACTAGATAACACGCATGTCTGCTTCAATGCATGCTCATTTAGCAGAAACTCAATTTTCCAGACTGTTTGACACCTAATCAAATGCCTCTATTCTGGTGAATTTTCATTTTATAATTCTAGACCTGTTTAGTTTTATGAGATTTTCAGATTTTGAATTCATGCCAAATTTCTCCCATTTTAATAATTGATAGTGAAAAGATCAGCTATTGGAAATGTTGTGTCCCTCCAAGTTTAAATGCATACGTGACTGAATTAAAGTTGTCAGTTTAATTGTTGTTATAAACCATTGATAATTCAAAAGTAATTTACTCATTTATTTTACACTACATGATCCATACAGTTGTACTAAACTGGAACACACATATACAGCTATACATTGTAGTTAATGCATAAGGGCCTCTATTTAACAATATTTGTTTATAATTTTTTAAACAATTAAAATGTCATTATAATGTTGGTAATGATACACACTGTATCAGAGTAATTGTTTATTCTCTGCTTTTACTAAATGCAAAATTTCACCATTTTTAGAAATTAATAGCAAAGAGATCACCAGTTGATAATGTTGCATCCCTCCAAATTTAATGCAAACGCCACTGAATTGAAATTGTCAGATTCATTCTTGTTTTAACTATTGATAATTCAAAAGTAATTTAGTCATTTATTTTACACTGTACGGACCATACATTTGTACCACACTATATGCAGCTACTACCATTGTAGTAAATGCATAGGGGCCTCAATTTAACGATTTAGTTGTTTCTCATTTTTAAAACAATTTAAAATGTCATTATGGTGTCAGTAATGATACTGTTTAATCCGAGCAATTGATTATTCCCGGCTTTTACCAAGTGTTCATTTCATTTATATTTTATTCATCAGTAGTAATTGTATTCTAGTTTGGAAGATAGCGTTTGCAATGATAAAAATTCATGTAATAATTAATGATGAAATGGATAGTCCTTGAATACTTCAGACTGTGTGTAACAAGACACTATAATAGGCATCAAAATGCCCTGGCTTTAGTCCGAAAAATAGGACCGGATTACTCAACACTATCGGCACCACATATCACTATCGACAAAATTAAATTTGAGTAATTGCTGCTCAATCAGCAAACTGTTTTCCCGATTCCATTATTGATTGGCATTGACTTTTTTTTTTGCATTACCTTGGTAACGAAACATTAATTTTAATTTGGAAATGTATTTTTTAAAGACAAATATTTTTAGGCCAGTGCCAGTATTTAATATTACTCCTGGTCTCATATTAACCCAAGAAAGCTATCAAACCTTTTGTATCTTTTCGACTGAATAAGTCTTATGGGCGCTCGCACTAGTTTGGTCAAATACACTACAGTAGCAAACTTTGACAGTGATTTGCCCAGGTTGAGTTATAATGCCATTGTTGGGAGGTATGGGGACTCAGTTTATCACGCTCATCTGCCTCACCTAGCTCCCACCCACACACACACACACTTCTTGTGCCCATTACTTGAAACAAAAGTGCAATTTTGCTTGTCAGATTTCGGCTAAATTTTGTTTCAAAAGTCTATTTTGGCCACCCTTTCCTGTAGTGATTACATATTCAGACCTACATGTTGATGAAGTAGTTCAAGTAGTTTGGAAGTTGTTTGTAATCAACCAATACAAGTAAATTAGTGTTAACCAACTAGGCATGCCAATATTGATGAAGTATTTCCTTGTTAACCAGCCAAAGGTACCTGCCATGGACCCATATCACTTCCTCCAACTCTCCACACATGCTGCAAATAGCTTATCTTCTATATCTTCCTGCAGCATTTGACCACCTATATCCTGTAACCTTCAGACAGAAGTGGGCTTTGTAAAAATCTAAATTTGGATTACGATTTAGATTTACTTTAACCCTAACGTGCCTCAATCCAACAAAATTTACACAGACTAAGTCCAAATACGTCACAATCGGTG
>JAUMTS010533259.1:0-20357 GCA_032273385.1 Ophiopholis aculeata | reverse complement strand
GCCTTGGTGTTGTCCGTGTATTGGGTTAATAACCATAACGAAGGGGTACAGCATCTAATTTCCTTTCCGCCAGACAAGTCTATTTGCATCATTGGTTTTTAAGTCTTGGTTTATCCGTGTATTGGGTTAATGTGTTAATAAACACATGCTCCGCTTTGCTACCTATAAGACTAGTAGAAATACCATAAATAACATATATTGTGTAAATAAGCAGTTATCTGATAGCATATACTGTCAAAATTACTTTAAGCGAAACAAGATGTTTTAAATTATGTTATAGTGATAACAAAAACATGTTTTCGTAAGCAGCTTCTCTGCATAATTTATAATCAATCCTTAGGGTAAATAAAATATAATTGAAAAGAGCCTGGTCTTGATCATACTCAAGTGTTCGCTAATGCAAAAGAAATTGTTACTATGTTTATGTATAAATACAAATATTTTACTGCTGTTTAATTCGGGATTTCAATTTGTACTCTGGATCTGGTTGAAATGTAAAGAGGAAATCGGTTAAAGAGATTTCTTATCTCGGTGGCTTAATGCAATCAATATGGTACAAACTCAATTTTGGTTTATTATACATAGAATAAAGTGGGAAGAGAGAAATTTGAATAACAATATTCCTAGGCAGGCGACAGAATTATAAAAACATCTAGAAGTGGACTTGAAACAGAGATTTATTTTGAATGACATCTACTTCCTCTCTCTGGCGCACGATTAACCTACGCGTAAGCATCCGTTTCGCATCAACCTATACCCTAATATATACTGTTTAAAGCACAGAGATTTTATTCAAACACACCTTGCCTATTCAAGAAAATTGCAAGATGCATGTTTATCCACATTTTCATAACACTTTCGTTTACTACTTGGTTGAAAATATTAATATAATGATTTACATCTTTAAGCGGAGGAATTCTAGTATGGACCGGTACCTAACCTATTGTTCCATACAAAAAAGCATGCGTACATCATTATTATGAAATATATAATTCACTAGAAGTTCCATATTCAAAATGTATTTTAATGGGTTTTTTTTCCTTAGGAAAGGGGACACCATAATGCATTACTGTTTTACATACATAATCATCAGGAAGAAATCATGTTACGATTGAAATGTGAATTTTAATGTTACTTATCGTGCATTTGGAACAAGAGTCAAGTGAATAGTTTTCTATTCCAACGCTTTCTGTGTAAGATAAACAACACAAGCGAGTGAGTAGATAGAAGTATTGACATGATTGATTGAGATGTGTTTTAATGACATTTTACTTCCTTACTCTGATACACGATTAAACTAAAACATCCGCTTCATATTATACTAATTTGCAAAACTATTGAATTACAAAGCTGACACCCACGCATACATATATACAAACCCCGGGGTTTCGATGTACATGTAGTTGTATAACTTTCTGTCAAACGTAGCTCGATCATTTGTCAGATCCTCACACATATCTGTCATGTCTGGCGGATAAATGCGTGAAATCTGCAATACGTCGATGAGTTAGCAGCTCTCTTTAAGACTCAAACCACAAAATACCTTTTTATAGACATGCTAAACAAAAAGGCCTCTCATCAAATTTAATTTTTCACCTGTAGCGAAACTAAACTTCAAACCGTATGAAGATAAAATCGGTCTCAATTGTCTGTCCCTTTACCTCTCTTTCATCCAAGTGATATAAATAACAACTTACTGACAAAGCTCAACTACCGTACCAGAACGTTGTGAGGCCATAGGAAACCTATTGTGCAAATATAATTTGTATGTTTCAAAACCAACATCTCAAACTAAAGCAGACCAAAGCTTCCATCCTGACAGTAAAGCCAGATTCTGGCAACTCGCTCATTTCATTATCTTAATTGTACAATATAACAGAGAACGCGATGGGATTTAACACTCGCTATACCATGGTTTATTCAAAGGATACCAATTACGTGCACATTCTCACTACTATTTGGAGTTCATAGATAAAGGTAATCAATTTTATCAGCAACAAAGAGAATAATTGTTGTTAAATCAGTGCATGAGATAACACAAGTGACAGAAATCCAAGCTGAATGCTCAATTCCGGATCAAATATTTGCATCAACATTGCAATCTCCGAGGCCCAGCGTAATAAAGAAGGTGGATTGATAAAAACTATTGAATTTTGTTGGAACGAAATTTATCGACAAATACTTATTCTGTGTGTGCATTGAGACCATAACTGTGTATAAAGACCAACGTAATGCTTAGTTCTCGACAGAATTAACGTTGGCAAGATCTTGGCAAATTTGTTCTTATTGTTATTGGTTATTTTATCGGGTTTGGTGTCCATCAATTTCAACAGCTCACTTTCAAAGGAATTCGAATGATAAAATTAAAGAAGTAAACTTTCGAAACTCACAGAGGCATAGGAGTTTTGATACAACCTGCAAAAAGCTTTATCAACCTCGCATGACTACTTGAAGCTGGTATATTCATGAAACAACTCATCCTTTTGTTTATTTTATATCCTTTTGTTGGCCTTCTACCGTATGAGCAGCACCCTTATTTTTCGCATTTTGAATGTCATGAACGTTCTCTTTTTTATGCAATGTAGCATGATAAAAACCGGAAACCAATATATTAATAGAAACTAGGAATATATACCGCTATCCTGACCCCATTTTGAAGTATTTTGTTTTTCTCGATCGAGTGAAGTGTTGTATTAGTAAACAGTCAAGTAGTGTTAGGAAACCTGTGTATTATTACATAATAATAAATATTAATACGGAGTGACTTTCAACCTATATTTTTTTTAATTTCAATACACAATTGGTTATTTTATTTCTGTGGTGTCTCTTTTATTTATTTTTCAAATACTTTTAGTGTTATCTAAGTGAGTCCACATAATTGTACACCAGAATTGTATGCAAAGAAATGACATATTAATTTCATGCTGCTAAACCCTCTACTGCAGTGTAATTGTTATTCATTGATTGCTATTTCTATACATACAATAGACAAATCTACTTAGATTCCTTTTGATAGAGTTTTACCAGAAAATAAACGGCGTCAGTTGATTTTATCCATATCCATACCCAATTACTTTTCGTTACACATCTATAGCAAAAGTAATTCTTGTTTTGATTTGGACTACATCAAAACCTATGCTTTCTGCTGACATAACAGAGGTTTCGGAGTTTTGATGTACGTTTTGTTCTAATATTATTATTACTAATACACTAGAAAAAGTTTGAATGTACAGATAATTTCAATTCAATACAAGAGAAGTAAAATAAATATATATAAATGTAGTCACCGAATCTCACTGAACACATCTCAATTGTCTGTCGCTTTTGCTTTCGTGACCTGCGATATAGATAACATCTTATCGACGAATATTTACTGCCACTTTACGTTTCAAGTTACACATGCACTGATTCTATCACTTAAAAGCTCAAGATGAAAATAAAACAAAAGATTATGTCCGTGGATTGCACAAATCACATTTTGAAAAAGAAAAAAAAACCTTCATGATTAAAAAAAATCAAAGCGCCAAACAACATAAACTACGCGACTGTTTATTGTACTCATATAATTTGTCTTTCACTATATTATCATTTCTACAGATTTCACCCCCACTGCAGTAGAAAGTTGATATATGAAATGGAATGGCGGTCTAATAAATGTCAGGAAGAGACAAACAGCCCGAAGGCAACCATGAACGAGAATCCTAACAGGCTATACATGACTAAATAGTAAGCTTGAAGCTTTAACGTACATTTTTACAGATTACAAACTCAATAAAGTGTGACAGCATTTCAAATCCAACTTCAAATATACAACAAATAACACGTGTTTTTTTTTGTTACGAAATATGAATGAAAACACGTGATTTATGACATGTAATAAACGGTACCTGTCGCAGCTTTTATCGCATCTTCGAATCTTAGGCAATATTTCCAAACGTATTGCAATAATCATATCGCGACATTAGATCAAGGAAACTTGATTAAATGTTATGTTAGGAATCACAACTGACGAATGAATCTGATTTATTGTTAAAACTGCTTTGTTATATATCTTGTAGGCTATATCTTCTTACCAAGCGTTCAAAGAAACACATTTTATGTACCATTTCCTATTTGTAGATTACATAAAAATCTCCAATGCATATAAAAACCTACATGAAAAGCTTATGTTATGAGCTTTAATTAAGTTAGTAATTACCCATGAAGATATTATTAAATAGCGGCTGGTGTTGTCTTATTCCAGCTCAAAATACATTAAAAATCAGAGAGGCCCAAATTTCAGTATACATAGATAAATAATATATTTGGGCAATTTTGTAAACAAAAATCGTTGTCATACCTAAGCTATCGTATTCTCAACTTATTTTTCCCATAAAATATGTTAACGCCTAAATCCCTCCCCTGCCAGAGAAACTTGATTTAAAAACACGCCTACGGCATTGAGGTGAGTCTAAAGGATGTCAGGCTTGAGAAAATCAGCCGGAGGGGGTGTTCCGCTTGATCCGATCGCTAGCCTAATCTGATGATCTGACAGATTGTTCTTTATTGAGGGAACCCGTCAAATTCTGGATTTTTTTTCGAGTACCATATCTTACAATAAGCATGCAAGAGCACACTGGAGATTACAGTGCCTTGGATAACCTGACCCAGTCAGCGCTTTTCTAAATTCTAACGGATTATGAACTCAATAACAAGTGCCATTTAGAATTTCACCTTAGAGAGATTGCACACGTCCTTTTTGGTACGAAATGTGAATAAGCGGCGCGGTTTGTGAAGTGTAATAAACGGTTGTGCATCTATCTCGTTTTCCTATCTTAATCAATGCTGCCAAATTTATTACAAAAGTCATATCGCGACAATTGATCAGAGAAACTCAATTAAAGAGTGCGAGATAATGTTGGAAACAAGACGTCAAAATATACCAGTGAACTGTGATATTTACGACTGACATATGATTGAGATTTAGAAAAGGTGAAGGTAACCTTTATAAACAGTACAGACATTGAAAACATAATATCAAACAAAACTTATTCAACATTTTCTCTTTTTGAATCGAGGAATATTAATATTTTGCGGATAGGCAAGATACAATGTCGTATATTAAACAAAGTTTGTTCGTTAGTTTCTTTGTTAATTACAATTACACATCCCAAAACATTGCTTTGGTTTCATTTATAAAACAACGTGACCTAAAATGCTAAAGATCAGATCAATCCTACACGCTAGGTTTTTTTTTATCCTAATGAAGTTAAAAACATGGGCATTTTAATTTGATCATTTGTTATTCTGATAGTTTGAGTTATTTTTATGTCAACTCTATATCAATACAACATACTGGTTTTTTTCATTTCCCCGGAGAAACTGGACGGTAAAAGCAACTCTTAGAAATAAGGTTAAACCCAAACACTGCAACTTATCCATGTGGATTCTCAGACTGCTGCGGTGCTTGTACAGACAGAAGCACTCGAGTGCATATAATATAATAATACCTACATTGTAGCACAAATGTACGCAAAACATCTTTTGGAATTGGCTTGTTAGTCACAGTAATGGTGTTTGGCACAGTCAGGCACAATTTTTCACCCGCCACGGCTGATGAAGTGGGTGGTATAGACGTAGTCATCATAGTGTCATACTTCAGAGTGACAACCCAGAAGAAGCCTCTTATTTTTGAGAACACACAATTGCAGTGGTGCGAAAGGTAATTGTGACGATGGAGCTTAGGAGAAGCAACCTGTTTATATCAAAACCTCCATGCGGAATTCATCATTTGCGAATAAAACACTTGTAAAAACTTTGCAGTCTTTATATCCTGGTGTATTATAGTGAAAAGAGAGTTAACTCAACTAATATAGTGTCAGGTTTGTTTGAATCGGGTGGGCATTGGGAATTTCAATCAATATCAAGCAAAGCAATAGTGTTGAAGCAATTGAAGTTTACTGTTGGTAAAAAACCTTGCAGTGGCAACTTTAAAACAATCTTACAGTTAATATGCAGTTTCTAAGGGTCACATAGGAATTCAGAACTAAACTTTTCGTGAAAGTTTAAGAAGTTGATGTTGTTTAAAAGTGTCTGTGTTCACAATGTGTATCAACAACGTTTTCAACAACTACAAGGAACTACAAGAAAATCCGTGCCATACTGTTTTGTCCCTTTGTAATTTTCTGGGTACAAATATGTATATATCTTTTGATGTTACTTGTGAAATTGAAACAGATAAGTAAACAAAACAAATATTTTCCAATAAATTATTTGCAAACTTGGTCGAAATTGCTGTTTCTCATAAATTTACGCAAAGTTGAAATGTGAAAATATAATACTCGAGTAAAATTTAACCATCAAAGTTTAAAAATACACTGTAATCTGATTGATAACAACTATTTCACACGATTTAAACATGTTCAATCCTCGACCTCACACTGACAGTTATTACCCAGTTTGGTCAGTCATTGCAAGTAAATATGCTGAAAGAATTCAAATTATTCAAAACAGAGATGCCTAACTGACAGTTTGTTGAAATGAGTGATTTATTCATCAAATGGCAGTGAATGATAGTCAGTTGGTCAGGGGACAAACTATGTTATCAATATTATCACGTATATTGTAAATCAATGATCTGCAGATAACTTACAATTTACCAATATGGATTATCCTTAATAATTATTTCATCGCTACTTTACTATTATAGATGGCCATACTTTGTATATTATTTTATCATTACTTATTGCTTTCAAATATTGTTGTTGCTGTTCGTATACTAAGTAACCGTGTGCATGAATTTAAAATACAGTACTTTTCGACATCATTATTATTGACCTGACACAAATAACAGTACTACGTCGTACTACGTCTGCCATTTCCTTCAAGCTTGCCGCCTATTCTCTTTCTCTTGTCTCTTAAATTACGGCATCTTTTCAAGCAATGTTGCACAAACATACGCACGTAGTATGGCAAGTCCTTGAAATACTACATACGTGCAGTATCGCTGACCTCATTCTTTGAAGCAGGTAATATGTTGTTTTTCCTCTCTAATTTAGGGCTGAGTTAGTCAAATTGATATCAAGGGTCTTCTGGCACTCGCGAATTTATACATGATAATGGAATGTCGCTTTCAATTTATTTTTCTTTTGTAACTTGTTATTGCAGCCTCGATATATTGGCTTTTTGTATTTTTCATTTAAAGTATTATATAAGATACCCAATCCGTTAGTTACTATAACAGTCAGTATATTTTACTATTTGACAATTTTGCAATAACCATGGTTTATAAGTTAGAAATTGAAATATGCCTCCTGTAGTCAGGCGAAACTTTATTAAATCATGACCAAAACATAGCTACTTCCAAAACATATCCTGCTGAGAAACCTTGCCATTGATTTGTGAATGACCAGTTTACTTATCAAACTTGCTTTCTGATCAATCGTCCTTGTCTGGTCATTGGTGGTCATTGACTGACCAACGGTCCCTTTGATATGTAACCACCTGTGACATGTAATTCAAGTATGCAGAGCGAACCGCATTCGTGACGTAACTACCCTCAATATATGTGGCATGCACAGAATAAAAGATCATCAGTCGTAAAGTAAATGACATTTATCTATAATTCAAGAATCAAAACAACACCTTGTTTAACCTGTGTAATAGCCAACACTTTAATCTTTTTATGACGTATTTGATGTGCAGTATGCATGTAGAATATTTGTAATTCCAATTATTAAATCTTAAAGAGGCCAATTTAAATAACCCGTATTAAAGGTGAAAATTTGATCTCTGTTTTATCTCAATATCGTGCATTTTTAGGTTATTCGTTTTCAAGGTAACGAAAGTCATCAAATAGAACCAATGAATTGTGTCTCTAGATTATCATACAGAAGCCAACTTGTGTAAAGCTTAAAATCAAACGTAAAGTTACTAACCATTTCATTTTATGAAACATAACTGTAGTGCCATTGAGTGGCCAATGATAATGATTAATGGAATCAAACGTAAGATCACACTTAATAGGTGTTTATGAAACGGCCACAGTCATCTTCTGAGTTAGATGTTAACATGGTTAAAAGTTAGTTTCTCTCTGTACAATGTTTAATGAAGTTAGTATTATATCAAATTACAAGTCGCTGATAACTAATTCATTGGTAGCCTGCACAGTATTATTGTGGGAGAGCATCTTATTTACAAGGAAAACCCGTTTATCTGGATGGTTATTCACAAAAGTGACTTACTTGCTGGAGTACAATTCCTCTCCTCCTCTTCATCATTCACCTCATCTGTACTGTTAACTTCTTCTATCTCACTCTCTTCACCTGTATCCGCATAAGGAGCACCTTGAAGATGTCTTAAATATATATGTCTGTCCGATGACTTTTTGATTATATTTTCATCTTCTTCCCAGCCGGGATCTTTATTACCTGCGAAAACAGAGAAACACAAAATATTTGGAATTAAACAGTGCACGCGATACAAGATACAAAGTAGCAAATACTAAATAGTGCAGTTATATCCACACGAGTAATTGTCTTACTCTGACAAAATATACAATAACAAATATGAAAAACTGTCAGAAATGTCAAACTCTGTTTCAACGTATGGTTACAAAGTAGAACATCTGCGATCCTTGTTCAGAGTAATTTCTAACGTTTAGTGATTTTTTTAAAGAAATTACGTCTATGGCATTATTACGAAGATGATGATATCAGTATTAGTCGCCCAGAGCTGAAAACACATACCTTTTGTTTCTCGTTGACCAAATTGCATGTTTAATACATCATCCCAACATTTATCTGAGTTTACTATGTCAAAAAATGAATTATTCAACTAAATCTAACATTTCAATACTTCCCTAAATAGAGCGAATTAAATTTATTGATTGATTAATGTGGAGCCAGCGCAGAGTGTAAATGTGTAACTTGAACTAATTCCAATATCCAACCTTGCGAAAGATAAATAATAGATGGTGGTTATTAGGGTAGCTCTAAATATGATAAAGGCTACGATTACTTTCAAAACAAGAGAGAATAATTTTTATTCGCTATCAATTTCCAAAAAGTGGATCGTTAACGTTAAAAACATCCACACACATCTTCAAACAAACACGTTGGCACAAAATGCAAGTGTGATTTATTCAGGATATTGGAATGTTTGGTCTCGAGTGGATTGCCGAATTCCTGAAAATTACCCATACTGACTATCGCGTTCTAACACGCTATGTAATAAATACTGGCCTTAAAGCCATGCAGAAACTTTTTATTCTGAACCATATAAATTAATGTCCATTAGTGTACGTAAGTCCTGTGGGAAGTCTCCAATGAATTCTCAAAATATCGAATAAATGTATTAATGTATCTAATGTATCTAATGATCACCAATTTGCATATATATTTAATCATAGAAAGTCAGTGCCGAGATAGAAATTCCGAAACGACAGCACTAAGTTCATCGCTCCAAACCTAATTAATATCCGTGATGAGATCAAGAGCCCAGACTGCACTTTTACGATTAACTCTTTTAGAGGTGCGCAAAATAATCTTTTGATCTTTTCATTTTTCCCATTGTCGTTCAGACATAATTTTGTGATAATAGCCGAACATTATCGTAATGCGCTATTATCAAATGATTTTTTTTTAAACAGATTTACAAACAAACACACTAAGTTTTCAACTGTTTTAACAACAGTTTGGATTTGAATTCGTCGAACATTTAACATTTCAATTTTCAATATAGTATAGAAATGTCTAAAATGTACTTTCGCTTGTAAATGGAAACTGCCCTGGTATATTTTAGGCCATATGCATGAATGCAATAATGATAATCGTGATAAATGTGAACATCATACGGTTTTCAAGAAAGCAAGACGACGTTAAAGCTCTAGGGGCAGATTCCATGATTGTTAAGATGGCACGTTTAGTTTATAAGTAGGTTCGTGAGAGTATATCGCTAGTAAAAACCCGGCACGGGTGAATAAGATATGTCACGTGCAAGAAATCATCCCAATATATGCGTTTATTACTTTCTGAAAGCATTTCGTTTTTATTTTAACCTATCAAATTTAATATATTTGCTAGCTAAATAATTCATGAATTCGCTACTTACAACATAATGTTCAGATAAAAGTAAAATAACCAAATGTAATATTCCTGTATGCACTAGTCAGTTTGTGTATATTCTCTGGTGTTTTCTATTGATATTTGACATTTGATCAAAGCAATCATCCGTGTACTCCATATGATGTAAATTTATTGTTACAGAATAAATTCAACAGATAAGTCTGGAAACCCACTCATTTAACATTGTTTAATGTATACTGTGTGTAAGGGGAATGCGTGCTTTAGACAAACAATTGGTCCCATGTGATCTCAAACGTAATATCTGAATTAAAATGAGTTAACTTATTTTACTGCTACCTCGCTTCTCGAGAGTGTTGACATTATAATGTTAACGAAATGTTCTATGCATCACCAAATGTCTTCGTGTAACTGTCCAGCATGCTCGTGTTACCTTCATATAAAATATTTAACCTGTTGAAAGTTCCTACTCAGATACTTATACTCGACTCTATCAATAACATAATTTCATGTTAAATAAGCATTGCAAAATTGGTTGGAGTTACGATAGAAATGATGATACGTTGATTTTTTTCAGAAACAATTCAGTTTGTTTCCTGGCACGAAACAAATCATCTGTGTGGCTGTTTATCACATTTGACTTTAAAGAAACCTATCAGCAACAACAACAATGTGGCTTAATTAGAAGGGAAAACTTATGTAAAATATCCAAAATATATTTTATAAACAAAAACTTAAAAGCGGGATTTTCATTATCAAAAATGAAAGCTTGTGTATTCAAATATCAAAATCATCATTATTTTGTTTTCCTCAATCAACCCCACCATTTGTAGAAATAGAACCGCATTCTCAGGGTTTTACCCTGTTTTGTTTATCTCCTTCGCGTACTGGACTCCAGGACTTGTTCACACATCCTTAGGTTTAATTTCCTGCTGGTAAGTGGTATATAGATTTTCTGCATTTTACAGAGTAAACATTGGTTACACCTATGGTCGTCATTAATGCCGAATAAGTTTACAATATAAAACAAATCCAGTACACAAATAAACTGTCATATCCACATTCAATTTATTAATTTAACTATGATGAGTTCACAAAAGTCTTAGCCACTGCAGTTCGCAATTATTCCTGGTGTTCATGTATTTGGACAGTATTTCTCAAGGCGTCAATTGTCTTAAATATTTACTTTCCGCTGTAAGAACATACATTAATTTCCTGATGTAACCCTTAACCAAACAACTGATTTTCAAAAGGGCACAATACATATAACTAATTAAGCAGTAGGAATGGATTGGAATTAATTAAATACTGCATCTAGTTGATTGCAATAATTACTCCGTGAGATATTTATACTGTAAATAAAACATGCCAATGCATTACCAAGAACTGTGCCGTGTGTATGTATGCGAAGGTGACGATCACGTAAAATATGAAAATCATACGAGTTAAGGAAAGCAGATTCTGCACACCGCATGCGTTTTGTAAATAGATTTTGTAAAGGTAGAGGATGTTTTTTGTAAAACGTGTAAAGAGAGAGGATGTTTTTGTAAAACGGGCACTAGTATACCTATTGCGCTTGTGTAAGGAAATGTCATATAAAAAGCACCCTTTCCCCAAAAAAATGGTATAATTTGCATTTTAGGGCAACAAAAAGTAGAGAAACCATATAAGTTGAAAACAAATCGATGTCTTTTAATTTTCGAGTCATCAGGTAAAATAGAAACGTATCAATTGACACACACTTAACGAGTATTTTGGTCACCATTTTGACTTTTATTGTCCTATCAATTTTGCAAAAATATAAAGTGGCCCTAAATTTAACTGGCATGATATCTCTCTTGTGTGAGTCCTGATGTAAAATTCTCTCTTGTGTGAGTCCTGATGTACAAGTCAATGCAAGGCCGAGTGAGCATCGAATAAATGACAATGTGATAAGCGCAATTTGTGCGTTGGAATGTTTTACTCTCACTTAAACTTCTAAGCCATAAATATTTTTAAAAAACGACGCCATTTTGAGCATTAAGAAGCATCTTTTCTTTAAATTAATAGCTAACAGACAAATTTTGTTATGAAGCTATTGAAATTATGTACCTGGTGAATTTTAGAAGAATTATGAATCTTAGAAGAATAGTGTCAATTGTCAATTTGAAGATTCGGAAATCAACGAATGAAAGTATTTTAATTGAAGAAATAAATGTCTATTTATTTACAATTAGAAATCACACTCCTAAAATATATCACTGTGTTGACCACATGTTATAAATATCAATAACAGAAGTGAAATTGAGAGGTAACATTGTATTTCTTGCAGACTTTCAGATTTTAAATATAACTGTGCTGACCGGACGTAATAAACATGATGTACAAGCAGTGAACGACCTCTAATTTGATATCGACTGTACAGCAGGATGAGAGTAACATTCCATCTTCTTGCTCTAGGGACAATTAGTTACGATATTGTAAGTGACCTGATCAAACTTGTCAAGAGATGTCTTTACATCCAGTCCAATGTAGCAGAGTTGTCATCAAAAAACGGATGTTGCTGTCAAAAATATCTAGACTATTAAGGGTAACACTATTTCAATCAAGCTTGTCAATTGATTGGCCTCGTCTAAAACGGCATTCAAACTTTGATTGAGACTCTCAAAAAGGTAGTTTCAAGGTGAAGATTCTTAGGGATTTTGAACTATATGCAAATCAAATGTATACTTTGAAAAATATGTATCATAGTCCAGTTGATACCATAAACGAAGCATAACATACAAGGTAACACTCGCCTACTTTGTGTACGATCTTTTAGACACTTAAATGTTAGAATATCATTGCGGATATAAGCCTTTTCGCAATCAACGCACAAATGAAATCTTCCTCATTCCTCACATCTCATCTTAGTGCAACGATGCCATCTAAGTTGCATACCAAAATTCATTGATATGCTTAACGCACATTTGTCATGCCAAATATGGCTCGCATCCTCTTGAATTTCTTAAAATAACACATTTTCCAAGATGACAGAATACTTTAGTTAACCTAACACCAGGGCATATTTACATGAGACTAGGGACTAATCTGAACCGCCAATCGCTATAATTCATTAATCAATGCACAATCTATCTTGTCTTGCTTATTATCGTCTGATGCAGATTGATGGTAGTGTTTAACAAAATAATGTACATCATTTATTTTTAGTGTTGTAAATGTCATTAAAAGTCTCTCCAAAACCAGTTAAATTAGTTCATCATTAGTAGGCTAATGACTTGCATTCAACTTTAAGTGAATGAATTATTTTGTTTACAGTCACCGCCTGTGCATCAGCGTGGCTAATAATGTATGGTCATTAATATTAGCCGCCTGTTTTGATCTTGATACGAGACACAGATCGGTATCATTACAATGCAAATTCACGATTACATTTTGCCATTTGGTGCCAAACTCAATGCTGTTCTCAGAACCTGTTGAATTATATGCTTACTTTAATAAAGAAGATAATGGAAAGGTAAGCTATGAGGATGCTACACACATCAATATCATTACATATTTATTTCATCAGTTGAGTAAAAGGTAACTGTTCTTTAAACTAGCATGTTTTGAAGAGGTGATCTGCTATGGAATGTGTCGAACACTCACAAACAAACAAAAAAAGACAAGCACCAAGTTGACAACATCGGAGGGGATTAATTACAACAAACAATGGTTTCTGTTTAGGCACAAGTCCTCGTAACTTACATTGGCATGTCTTTACTCATCATTGTGGAATACCTGATTAAGCTAATCATTGCATATTTTAAGATGTCGTTAAACTCCACTGAGGATGACTTGATAGCCACTGCATTTAAATCATCCTCATTCGACCACCTTGATTTATTCTGTGGGAAACCACAATTGATTAAATACCTCACTTAAAACTTATTCACAAACATTTGAAGACAAGCATTTTAGTTACAAACTATCCTATTATCCTCAATAACAGCGATATATATTACCAAACTTGATGAAAGGACATAATTATCAGTAACATTATATATTCTCTAGTTATGGTGTTACGAGTAGACACAGCAAATGGGTTCAGTGACTTCCGCAAGGCTGTCAGCCGTTTTAAGTCCAAAATACAAATGGGATTCTAATAAATGTAATGTGTTTTTTTATATATAAACAGGAAGCAGTATAAGATAAATTTAATTTGAAATGCATCAATTTACTTGGAAATGTACTAACACTTGGAAGGTTTTTTATTTGTTCGCACAAATCTTCAAATATTGTAGCTGTGGAGCTCAATGTAAAACTGTGGAAGCTGTGAAACACCTACCGTAAGCCAAGTAATGCCGGGCAATGCCTACAAGTACCAGGCACAATGCATATTTTCAAACATTGTAAGAATAAGCGAAGGAATGAAGAGCAACATGATTCTGTAAAAGAATGGGTGAAGCACTAGTTTAAACTAAGAATTGGTATAAACTGAATCACGGGCTCCATCTGCGCCTGAAAAAGTAAGATTTGCGGGACATCTGCTACGAATGTTATACGAGTACATCTCTCATCTAACCGTGCTTAACAGATATTTGTGGTTTCGGGATTGACCAACGTTACTTACTTTTGAACATTGACTTGTGTCAACGAAATGTTCATCAGATTACTCTTTTTTAACATGAGACAAATTACACATTGTATGCTAAAATAAATCACTTCACATACACAATTTTCAAGGAAGACTGGCATTATGTTCAACCCGAGTACTACATTTGATTTCATTTTGATCTTTGTTGATATATAAGAGTTTTATAGAGACTGATAAGATGCCGGGTATAGTGAATTAAATAATATTAATTGGGGTTCAACAACTTAAATATTTCATTAGAATACAAAGATGAAATTCGCTAGTTTACCTAACCAGAACGTGTACTGGTTACAAACCAGGATCGTTCACCTTGATGGCGGATACGTTGTGATATAAAGGCAACGGATTTTAGTTTTTATGAATATAAGGTCAAATTTGAGCAATTCGTTTTATTTTATCTGACGTCAATCACCAAGGATAAACTGACTTGCTTGCTGAAAATTACAGTATACTTAACCATGTTTAATGAACATATGGTGATTGAAAATCTAAATTTGGTTATAACAATTCAATCAGTCAGTAGACAATGTTTGATAAATAATTACTATACCTGGACCAATATTAATGACATCTTCGACTACGTGCACGATATTTATGAGATAACGTCATCATATATGGTCTAAACAACATTAAATTGTATAATCTAATTGTTTTTAAACCATTAGATTACGCAATTTAACTCTTAACTCATCTCAACACCTCGCTCTAACCAATTTAAAAACATAAAGACATGCATAATACATGATAACCACTGCGCTATAGATTTCAATTACTTTTCAAGCTTGATGATAGAAACATAAGGTTTAATAAAGATATCAGATCGTTTTATAATAACATCATAAGAATACTAATGGGTTCATCGACTTCATATTTCGACAACAATCAAGGAAAACGCTTAGCTAGAAAGGTCTTTCACTTTTATATAAAGTCTATAATTTGATTCGTGTTCTTACTTTGTTATTGTACAATACATAAATACGTTAAAGTGGACGAATAAGATCAGATTACACTCTTGCAAATTTCAAACGCAATGTTTAATAGAGCTTATTGGGTAAACAATTCAGTGCAAAAATTGTCTCCATAACTATGCATTTAGCTCCAAATTTGGAGTTGTGTTAATCATTTGAGGAAATTGTATCTGAAAGTTAACCGTTATCAATTAATCACTTTAACATTCCCTTCCAACTATTCTCGGTTTTGTGTACGACTAAGTTCCGAACAACAACAAAATGATCAATGCTGGCAGCAAACAGAATACTGTACTCAGTGTATTATTTACAATGAAAAGCATGTGCTGATCAAGGCATTCCACGTCAAGAATACCCTTCTTGATTCAATATTCCATGGTTCAAGTATGTACTGGACAGTCTGTCCTTGAAGACGGCGAGGAAAACATTTAACTGAAAGTACATTTCTACAATGTCTTTAACGACATCTATAACTTATTATTTTTGGCTCATATACTATTTGCCTGTAGTCTTGACGTTGTTTTTCTAGGGAAAAAATAAGCTTCAAACACTTATCACACACTAATGTAATAGAGTATGGACTGCTTATTTCGGAAAGGTACTACCTGCGTATGTTAAGAAACATACCAGATAACTAATCATCTAGTAACAATGTTCAACCACTGAGTTGATTTTTCCCCGGATTCTAGTATTGGTTTCTGTATTAATATATATATTCTTCTATAAACGTCATGAAAATATGAATACCTTTTCAACTGTAAAATTCTTCATTTCAACAATGTCAAATTCTGTACGTAAAAAAACAAGGTACTTAATTTTGGAAGGGTCTTTATTAAACATCACTAAATGAAACATAAGTTATAAATGTGTCGCACACAGGAAATTATATCGTTCCTAAAACTTAAAAGGGTGAAACCATTCACAGAAGTAAAGAAAACAAGGCGGATTTTTGTGTGTTTGGTATGGTAAAATTGTTTATATACTGCACGTCAAGCAATTTGTTACACTTTTTTTATATCGTTCTTAAAAGGGTTGGACGATAAACATAATCCCCACGAATTGATGTCGACATAACACATTCATGGTCAATGTATTTATGCCTTATATGTCACGGCTTAAATAAAAAGGAAATAGATAAGAGAATAAAAGGCCTGTAAGTACACCCTATTTAATGGTTTGTGCCATCTCATGGTAATCCAGCATTTATTTGTGCCAGCTCGTGGTAACCCAACATTAATTGCATTCTAGATCAGATTTGTGAGAGGCATGGTTGTTTTCGCATTGGACGCATGTAGAGCGCGTGTGGTGCAGTGGAACAGTGCAGGGCTCATGATCTCTAGACCGTGAGTTTGAGCCCCGCTGCGGCCAACGTGTTTATGTACTTGGGCAAGACATTTAATCGTGATTGCTTCGTCAACTCGAGCGCATTGATTAGCTGTTATGGGGAATATAACAATATAAGTGCAGATATAGTGCGCGCATTGGCCATGCAGCCACCCTAATGAATCCGAAATGACTGTGACGATTTTCTGACGGCAGCGTAATAATAATAGGCAACAGCGCTGTGATCTTTCAGAAATGGCGCTTTATAAAAACTCAGTTATTATTATTATTATTATTATTATTATTATTATTATTATTTGTTGCAATATGCGCGTATAAAGTTGTTGCAAAACATTCAAAAGGCGGAAATTGTAAATAAATTAATCACGGTATGCGAGTTAGTATGCAGCAGGTACGTTTTACAACTTAACATATCCTAATGTCTCAGGATTCAGTTCAACTCTTTAGACGCCTACAGTGACAATAATAATTGAAAAATATCCTACACATATAGCTACAAGTTCAAAGTAAAGTATATCATGCATACTTCAAAAATGTTATGCTTGTTGAGATAAGTTGTTGGAATCACTTCAATTCGTCATAATCAAACTCTTTCAATCACAAAAGAGTACGTGACGTCTTTCACAATGCTTTTTGTATCATCGCCTGATTGCAGACGCCTTTGATCAGTGAACTCAAACAATTGAACTCTATCCCCGACTTGCCGTGGAATCTATGCTTTAAACGAGCCGTTTGTAGCACGAACAACGTAACCTGCCTCGTTGCGAAAGATAAAGTTGAATTTGAAATTATAGGTGTCTGGCAGCGTTTTATATAAGTAATGAGTATTATAATCATATCTTTGAGCGGGTCTTTGAGTATTATAATCATATCTTTGAGCGGGTCTATGAGTATTATAATCATATCTTTGTGTAGACAACTTAATTGTATACTTGCTAGACCAGTCGAACTTTCCAAAAATCCATTTAAACCTGGCAGGTTCACTTGACCAATCACATGAAGGGTGTATCGACCAACAATCAGATGAGCTAGTGAACGTGGCAGTCTTAGTACCGTCGGTATAGCAGCGCCGAAATTGTGCTGGCTTTTTATCTCCTTCTGGCATGTCTGGGTACAATTTGTTGACAGCTAAGTATCTAAAGGCGTCGTTAAGGTATCGTGTGATTGGGTTTTCCGAATGTGCTGCTAATGCAGACTTTTCAACCTGGCAGATCTGTCGTATAGTCATGTTCTTGAATTGTACATGTGACACAAGTTGGTTTAATTCTTCTGTCGTGGTTCGGTTCTCTTGTAGCCATGTCTCAACTGCTTGGAAGACGACGTACTCATTCGATACTACAAGATCTGATATGTTTAGTATAGTCAAGACGTGTTGCAGCGGTAATGATGTCCAATCTTTAAGTTTGCACGCTGTGTCAAAGTTGAAACATATATGATCGTATACATTCTTGTAGTCAGTCGTACCCAAACGTTCGGCGCGCGTTACCCATCGCAAAGCAGCCTCGGTATCATTTTTGTATAATAATTTAATAATATACGAAGTACAAATGTCTTTGAGACCATCAACCGCGTATTTATCAGCTAAATCTAGTATTTGGAATATTGTACTATTTGTCACAGACACTGACCCAGTGTAGAAATACCTTAGGAATTGTCCAAATACATCAGCACAAAGCGGCGACTCTTCTAGTTTGATATCACCTTCATTACTTTCCTTCCACGTACCACCATAAAACATTCTTTCGAAGTAGGTGCTTGACATGGCAAGAACTGTCTTGTGAGCCGGATAGCGCTGATTTTCACCTATTAAGACCACGTCAGATAGTTTGTCATTCTTGAAATGCTGTGACATTCTTTCCAGATAAGCTGATTTACCATCTAACTCAGTATCAGTAACTTGATCTTTGTCGGTACCTCCTTCTGCAGCCATTATCTGAGAAATAAGAGTAAGATGTTCATTTAACTTCTCAATGTAACAATGTTTGAAAAATACTCTTTGAAAGTAATTATAATAAAAGAGAATGGGTATTTATACATTTTGTAATTGATCGAAACGCATGGAAACGGGTCGAAATGACTGGAAATGGGTGAAAAAATAGGGATGGATGATTAAATGGGTTTTGATAACTGTATAAGTTGCCCTTTGATAGTGAAACAACTACATATCTTCAGTGCTTCACTGATAACAGCTTTGCATGAAGAAAGTGCGCACGTCTATCAAAAACACGTCTTAAAAGGGCATGTGACCCCTGTAGAAATAAACGACACGCGTTGCAAAAAAACAGCATAATTTGTTGGTCACAACTCCAAAAGTTAGAACACCCCTTTCTCCACATACGCTACGAACATTTATTACACATTGTTTATGGATATTCAAGAAAGCAATAGGAACCAATTTTGACGACAAGAAGCCTGTCTAGAAAAAATAGCGTTGAAAAATAGTTAAATATCCCCTTTAAATGTCACCTGTTTCGACAGAGAAAAGGATACCGGTGTGTCCGTACTTCAGGCGTGGGCTATCGGCGGAGCTGGTAAATGTAATTCGGCTAAAAAACTCATGATGTTATTCGCGGAAAAACATTAATATTTTAAGATTGATAAGTTAATAAGTTAGTTATCAGGTCTAAAGCGTACAATAAAATCACTAATGAAATCCTACCTTTGCGATTATTCAGAACTCTGATTGATGTGATGCCAGTGAAGTTTTTACTATTAATAAGAGCTACTAATCTACTATACAGGGCAATCATACACGTATAATTTAGACTTTGCTCCGTAAACTTTGCATAAATCTGTGACTGTACATGTACTAACTAATACTAATAGTTTGCTATAGTCTGGCGTCAGGAATTGGGCCATCCGTGTTTCAGATAACCGACCATATTGGCGGGAAAACTATACCGTGTTCGGATCATATTTAAAAAAACATGCACGTGGGAAGTAGAACAGTTTTAAAACTGCCCGCCAAGTTAGACAAGTAAATTTAGTGTCAGGCGTTCAATTTACTCGAATGAGGAATACTACGGCAATGACCCCTATGTTATCTTCGTGCATGAGTATTGGATACTATATACAGAAAGGTCAATGGCGCCATGGGCTTGATTGATATAGCAGAAACATTTAGGGACGCACCATAAGATTATCAGGTGGGAGGCATGTAATGTTTTTAAAGACAAAAAAGAACAAAGCACCTATTATTCAAGCGAAGCGAAAAACTTCACCTATTATTGAGACGATTAACCAAGCCTGACTCACTGATGAAAAAAATAAAATGAATTACCCCACTCAACTATAAGGGTGACAACCCTATAGTCCGAAGGTTCTATAGTCCGAATATTAAAAAGGGTTCTCTAGTCCGAAGGTTCTATA
>JAUMTS010531037.1:0-13141 GCA_032273385.1 Ophiopholis aculeata | reverse complement strand
TAACGCAACTGAAATTGAAATGGTGAAAATTCTTTCATTGAGTCTGGCGTATAGCAGTTCATTTATAAGTAAGTCAAAAAGTAATGGATCTGACGTAATGAAAATCTAATACATTTTCAACAGTTCAGTTCAAAAACTAAACAATTCAGTTTAAAAACTAGTCTTCCATTTATAATCAAAACCCTCTGTCCAGATCAAATTTAAAGTGGAATATTTTGTAAGAAGTATGAATAGGATAACTAGAGCTACTGGAATCAAATTTGTATTTAGCAGAATTTGAATTTGAACAATAAACCTCAATTTGCACTACAGCTTAGATTTTCACCTTACAAATTGATTATGATATGACCACAATGGCTAATTTTAGACAATTAAGTTCTGGGAAAATTACCAGTTCATTGCCTGGCATGTAATTAAAATGTTCTGATATTTCAGGAAAACAGGAGACCCGTGACCTGTTCATGAGATAAAGGAAATTTATACAAGAAAAACAATAGCTATACCAGTACATACAATGTATTGATAAAGACAATATCTCATGCAGAACCTTTTTATTTTGATATCACTACCTTTTAACCGCACAGAAAGCATAGCCCTTCCTGTGTTTTTTGGTACAACTACTTCCTGGAACTTGCTACAGGAATCTCTTGTTCAATTTTGCAAATTGTGTAGAACTTAACATTAAGTACTGTATTCACACTGTAAGTAGTGATTATTCATTGTAGACCATGGCCAGCTCTCTGGATTTTTTAAAAATTTGTTGATTAATTAATGTTATATAAATACATACTACAAATGTACATCACAAATTATTAATAATGAGTAATATTATCACCTGAAAGTTCTTAAACTTAACATTTTAGCTGGCATGAAAATAAATCTCCTGTGAAAAAGTATATTGGCCTTGACTGCAACAATTATCTTGTTCACCTTAACTAAACTAGGTATTGAACTTAACTTTCCATGCATGACTTCAATTTGCTGGTTTCTTTTATGTCTGGGAACTATTTTGTGGTAGCTGTTTTGTTTATTTTCAACCATATTTTTGGATTACAAGTTTTGGGAAACTAATTAGTGAAGTCATCACATCTAGATTAAGTGATTACATGGCTAAAAATGCAGCCAGGTCAAGTTATCATGTTGTTTTTATCCGCATTTATTCACCTAAGTTCCGTTTTCCAGACTGAATCACTCGCTTATAGTTGTGCAAATTTGGTATTTATAACTGATGGTCTCAATTCTTGCCCAGTGACCCATAGACATGTGACATTGAGAATGAAAACATGTAATACTCCAGACTAAAATAAATTTGACTTGTAATTGTTGTTGTACTTATTGGTCATGTTGGTGGCCTTGATCTACAAATCACGTTATAAATATTACTCATTATTAGTAAACTTTTGATAAAGATCAGAAATCCCATTTTAAATTAATTCCTGTTGATTGTAGAATAGAATAGTTATAACCATTCTAGATAAAATATTTTGATGAAGAAAAGCACCATATTTTCATTATATGACTCAAGAACATACATTTAATGACAAATAACAGAAAAAATAATGAGACATAAAAAGATCAAGAGCACATGTTTGTGACAAGTTTAACCATAGTTTATACACATGTTACGATTGATATGTGCCAGTAAGTTTATAGTTGTACTTTCAAATCATTTAAGAATCAAGTATGTGGTTTAAGTATGTAGTATACTACTGTACCACAATGACTATATAACTTTCACTTCTACAGGGTGGCCTAAAAAAACCTTATAATATCAGAAAAGAGATAATAATATGATTTCTAGCTACAAGTATGATAAAATAACAAGATAAAGTACAATTAGGGCACAGTTCAACCACACTACAGGTTTCAATTGTGATAGGATGCCGAGTTTATATATTTAATTTTTTTATTATTATTATTTGCAGTATCCAAACATAACTGATATATTCTGAAACACCATTTATTTTCTACATTCACACATTTTGTAATAGGTTTTCTACAAAAAGGAAAATCAAACTCATGCAGGATGCAAATAGCCTGTGTCAGGATTTAGATGTCAAATTGTGAAAATACAAATGTGTTCCTCTAGACAGAAATGTGTCAGCACTTATTATAAGTTGTACTCATTCACATAATAACATCAATTTTTCACCATGCTTACCACAGATACCAATGGTGCGGTGATGATGATGAACGGTACTATCGCTAGGGGTCCGCAATCAAGAGAAGAACTAGAACGAACAAGAGGAGAGTTCGCGACCAGTCTTCGCAGAATAAGCGAGGTAAGAAGTGTTTCCTTACCATACTTTTGGGATCCATGATTTTGAGGTGCATCTATTAGCAATACCTTATCTATGATCATACTTTTGAAAATAAATTTATTCTGTTACAATGTGCATAATACCCTGTCATGGTTATTAAGGTTCCATATTGTGCATTGGTAATGACAAATAATAATTTCTAAGCTCTACATCAATTAAATTTGAACTTTAATGAAAATTAATGTTCAGCTTTCTAAAAAACTGTTACAAAAAACAATTACATGGAACATAATCGTTGTGACCTAGACCTACATTATTTAATTAAAATAATGAACTTGGCATGAATTTATCAAATACAGTACAAATTTCTGAGCTGTTTTTAGTATTTTCAACATTTGGTAAATTACATTTTACGACTGTAAAACAGCTGACAATTGTGGTTTCTGAATGTAAAACATGTAATAAAATGTCTGAAAAAATGTAGGGCATCTGCATGCACTTACAATTTTGTAAAAGTGCACCACACTGAGTTTAAAACGATGACGATGTTCGTAATATACCTTACGAATGTATTTGATGTAATCATGTCAAAATACATCGTTGAAGTAATATAAACTCCATATCGTTATGTAGTTTGGTCCCTGGAGCATGTGTTAATGGAAAACCCTTATATATTACAGGAGATTTTGCTTATTTTAATACATGTTCATGGGCCAAAATTACATTGGAGGTTTTCCTAAATTATACAATTACAACAATTTACAATAGAAGATGTTACAAGTTTCTCATTTATAATGTGTACACAAATGTTGTATCATTTGTAACTTTTATGCTTTGTAATCTCCTTTTACAGTATGGTTGGTACTGGGGTCCAATGAGTTGGGACGACGCAGAGATGCGGTTAGAGAACATGCCTGATGGTTCCTTCCTAGTAAGAGATTCCTCAGACGATAGACATATCCTCAGTCTTAGCTTTAGAGCGCAAGGCTCAACACACCACACTCGTATAGAACATCATAATGGTAAGTGTCCTGGTTCTCGTCAGAAACGTTTAAGGTTTGGAACTGTACAAAAAAGCGTGGGAGTATACTTGAGCATAGTACTGTGCTCGGACAATCATCCTTGATTGGGACACAGATGTGTTAATGTTATTAGACTGAAAATTGCTGATTAGTGAGGAATGTAGTGAAAGCCATGACATTGACAATGAACATGATACAGAAACCTGGCATTTCTTTTAAAAGACCTAGGAATCATGTGATATTAATGTGATGATTTCATGTGAACAATACATTGGATATTAATGTGATGATATCATGTGGACACAGATGGCACATATTTAATTGAAAAATAAAAAGTATCATTGAATGTTTCATGGAAAAATCCATCCAATGTGTCTGAGTTTGTGTTATTTTAAGCAACACGGATTCCAATTTTGTTAAGTATCATAACATCAGCTTAATTGGAAAAATACTAATCTTATTTTCAATAATTTCTATATCCTTATTGCAGGTAAATTTAGTTTTTGGTCACAACCCTCCTCCCACGGCAGCTCTTCCATTGTGGAATTTATCGAAGAGGCTATGCAACACTCGCGCAACGGCCGATTCCTTTACTTCCTGCGTCCCCGTGTGCCCGGCTTCCCGCCAGCACCCGTGCAGCTTCTTTTCCCCATCTCCCGCTTCCAGAAGGCACGCTCCCTGCAACACATGTGCCGCTTTGTGATCAGACGACAGGTTCGACTGGACCACATAGACGGGCTCCCGTTACCGAGGAGGTTACGAGACTACCTCAAGGAGGGTCAATACTATACACCAGACGATATTACAAACAGATAATAAAGGTGAGTTATCATCAAGAAAAGATGTAAACGACAGGGCACAAGAAGTATGGTTATATGGTTATATGTATACTGTTACAGATCCCACTTATTCATTTAAGTGTTTGACAGAGTAAAACACACCATACATTATTTAATACATTATTGAATGGTGCATTTATTCTACCATGTATTTGATAAACGCATTGGACCTTGCACTTCAATACGAGACAGCAAGAAACATTCTAGAACAAAAGGTCTGCCTGTTATTAAAATCGTTATGCGCACAGTGCAGCACACTCAAACATGGTGGTTGTCTTATTCACTCTATTCACTGTGAGTCTTTAGGGAAATCCCCTTTTGCACTGTAACAGTTTGCTCAGCAAACAATTTGGGTTTAATACTGGTACATGTATATATGCGTAGGTTTACTCTATGGGCACAATATGTGTTTAAGGTGTTTAAAGGATATCAAAATCAGGCTTCAAATAAATAAGTTACAATGTTTGAGAATTTGCACAAGTGTCATGAAGATCTTCATAAATATTGGCTTCTTTTTAGGATTGGTTGTTTTTCGATTTCATTGATTTTAGTCAATATGCATACACAATTGTGATGTTGAGCACATTTCATAATTTTCATAAAATGTGTATATTTGGTTCATGTTGACCCAGTGTATTTGCACCACAAACAGGTATTTTAATTTGCTCTAAATTGTGTGTGAATAAATTGGGTGTACTTTTTATTAAAGTTCTTGGTTTATTTGATTTAAATGACACATTTGTTCTAACATAATGACTTACCAAGTGATTGGATTTGCTACTGAATGGAATCATTATCACTTGTCATATTTGTTCATAAATCATAAATCAATCAAATGTTTAAGGTCCAACTGATAACCTTTCAAACTGTAAAACAGTTTAGTACATGTTCAACACAACCATGGTATATAAAGTTAACACATTGACGACTTGTTAAGGTCACTGGGTTTTGATAATAGGTTGACAAAAGGTATGGTGTGGCGCTTGCAGAGTGATATACTTGAACTTGTTTGGGGGCGATGAAGCGTGACAGAGTCATTTATTTGCTTGGGAATACTTGGTATTAATACATGTTACATATAATGCAACTATTTGGGCTGGGAAATGTTTAGTTTAGTTTATGCTTAAATTGATCTATTGTGGATTGAATCATTATTTATTTGGCAAATGTCAAAGAAATGCAAAAGGGCATTTAATGATGTGTAAGAACAAGAAATTAAATTTCAAACGTAAAGGAAGTAATTTACTTATTCAATGAAAATGCACTATACCAGTATTGAATGTTTAAGTCACAGGCGTTTGATCTATAAATAAAAATTTAAGTTTAAATTATTCACAGATATATATTAGAGAATAGAATTGTATTGTTATATATGCATATATTTGAATTATTAATTTGATGTTGATTGATATTGAATGCTAGCATGTAACATACACATATGGTTCAGTTTGTGGCATAGTTTTCAATGGCAAGGTATTATTATTTTTTTGTTATGATGTCCTTTTAGAGTTGAAAATCAGTATCTTATTTTACTGTTTTTTCTCACATTTTGTCATTGCAGGTATTCCAAAGAAGTCTTTGAGTGGTTTTATACTCCAATCTCAGTCTGTCAAGGTATTGGTATCTGAGTTAGCATCATATCCATGCAATTAAGGCTTCAAATCTGACAGAACAAAAAAGTACAACTTTTGTTGCAAAATTCAATTGCAAGAATCAAAAACGTGAGCTTGAAAAAATGTTATGCAAACATGGGTGATCTGATCTTATCACATTGGAAGGTCCAAGTTCAAGTCAGTGTACAAGCTTTCATACTGTTTGCAGCCTCTGTAATTTTGGACTTGTGTATTGTAACACAACACAATGCATGGATATGATACTTCAAATTGTATGCCTTCAAAACATTATTTAGTAAAGTACAATTTATGCTATAAGCATGTATCAAAGGATACCATCTCAGAACCAATGCCTTGCTCCGGGGACGTCCGTGATTAAAAGCGCTTTGCTCTTTCCTACTTGGTATGCAAATGGTAGGAGAGAGGCGTGAAGATAGACGATGGGCCCTACAGACTTGAAGATCCAAACAAAATATGTGCCTTATGTAAGATATACATGTTCTAGACTCACAGTATAATCCCAATCTATACTATACTCCTATCCACAAAAAACAGTTGTTGTTGTCGCATATTATCCAGGTTTAGGACCGTTCGACCCTATTTAGCAGTTCATTAACCAACCATATTATTAACAAAATTTTTGAAAATTATTACAAAAAACATGGAATGTGTGGCAGACAGCTTGTGAGAGTGAGTTTGTTCAATTATTTGCAAAACAGTGTCCAAGCCAAAGGCAAGATGAGAAATTATATATATTATATATAATAACATATACAAATAGATCAAAAAGTGGATTGTTAAAGTTCACAAATTTGATTACATGTAGTATGTGTACAGCTCTCGGGCAGGCTCAGGTAAATAAATTGCAAACAAAATGTTGGGCGACTTTTTTTTCTCACTTTTAATGATTTATTTGTGTCCCATATTTGTTGAGCTCATGTCATAATGTGTCCGATGTGCATCAAAAGGTTCTTTTTCAAGTGCAGTTTTTCTGTTCAAACTTTAAAGCACCCAAATTAATTTATAAAAAGAAGAAGAATATCTTTATTCTAAATTGTTAAGATACAGATTTGTTCAATTTGTGTGATCATTTCATTAAGTTTAAGTGAAGACCAAATTAATCAGGAATATTGTTTTGAATTTCAATTTTTTAAAAGAAATTTTTTTTTCATGCACAGAGAACTTATTATCATGGGCTCAATCTATTGCACACACATCAAACTGCTCACATTTGGGGAATGCAATGTTTTAGAACTTGTTAACTTACAAGTTTTGATATGTCATCTCATCGTTTGGCAGAAAAAACCTCATGTAATTTTGGCCCATGAACATGTATTAAGCAAAAACTCTTATATAACATACAGGAGTTTTCAATTTATACATGTTCCAGGGCAAAAACTACATATTGGGTCTTCCCTGCCAAACGACAATTTCCATGTTCATGGAACAAACAACTTTTTTAAAAAGCTAGCAAGCAGGCTTTGTACCCAGTAGTACTATACCTATATGTTTTTTTAAGAAATACAACAAAACTATAATGTCTAACGTGTCCTGTGTACAAGCAAGCTCAAAGCTGCGTTTATGTTCCCGTGTTGTTACATTTTCATTACCAATTCAGTTTTTTTTTACAAAAAATGAGTTTGTTAACCCAGCACCACTGTTTAATTTAATTTTAACAAGGCGTAACTTGTTGATATACGTTTTTGTACTTCTCATGATAATATAATAAGATTACATCTCCATCATCAGATCTAGAACAACTCAAAAAGTTTTCAAAAGACAAAAATAACTCATGGAGTCATTGTATTATTATTATTTAACCCACCTGTTTACAGATTAAACTACTCTTCAGTTTGGTTTAAAGAAGAGTTAAAATAATCTGGATTATGACGTTGTTCTTAGTTTATGTCATTTAACTAATATTTTAGTACTGATTTGTTTTCAGAAGTGGCACAAGTTAATTTTTTATGTATAGAAGTTTAGCCAAATCTGAAATCACATCAAGTTGCAATTTTGTTTTTGTTCGCTAGAGATATGACTGTATATTTGTGCTCAAATCAAGAGGCCTATTTTATTCAACAAAAAATGAGAATCCCATAAAGCGATGGTGTACTTTCTTGACAAAGATTTGGAAATTGTCCGATTTCTTTCCACTACCTCTCATAACAAAGATGCTGTTTCAAACTCCTCAAAAAAATTGACCAGCACTACTTTATTATCGTTTATTTCCTTGTTTTATTATTTTTCATAGTAAAACAACGGAGAGAATGTTGCCTTTGAAAATATTTCAGAAAAAAAAAAATATAGATATTTTTGTATTCATTGAAATCTGGACATGTATTCATGGTCTTGGGTATGCAACGACTTGTTCATGTTTTCACATGGCAAGTTTCAACAAGTTCATCACCATACAAGAAGGGGATTTGTCTACCTCTCGTTTTCTGGTCATTTCCATGTGTTTTTTAAAATGAACTTCTTAAAATAGAAAGTGCTCATTGGCTTTATTGATTTTATTGTTCCGTGCAAAAAAAAAAATATACAAACATAACTCTATCAGTATTAATCAACTCTTAACCCCTTTTACCTTCTTTGTGCGTGTGTTTATAAATGCAATATTGTTAACAATTTTATCATTTCTACCTAACCAATTAGTTGTTTAAAAAATCTTCATTTTAAAAGATAAATTATACAAATTGGTTATCTACGATAGGAGGAAAGGGTTTTAAATCTGCCAAATTTGACCGATTTTCGCAAAGAGATTGAATAGCTACTGACTCACTGTACTTGCTTGTTTGAGATATTTAATTTATTGATATGTTTAAAGTTTGTCATAGTTGACCTCTGGCTGCATTTTTGAATGCAGAGCGTTCTAAAGTATGGGAGATATAAATCCTGATAATTGTTTTATTTGTACCGTATTGATTAATTTCAATAATTGTCAAGTTGCCTGCACTGTCAATCGAATGAGTATAACTTATAGGTCAATTCGTCATGAAGAGAGAGTGTTCATAAATTTGTTTGATAAATCAAATTCATGTACAAATCTGAAGTAATGTCTTATTTATGAACTTACAAAGTATGTTTTTGGTGAGATATTTTTGCCTGTAAACATATTTATAAATATAAAGTGTTTGGCATATATGTGTATCAAATATTTTGTAAACGATTGGAGTTTGCATTGAAAAAAATCATGCTTAGAATGGGTTTTTCATGGACATATTAATTTTATTTAAATAAATTGCAATTTACAGTTTCGATCACAGTTTGTAAATAAGATAGCATATATTTGAAGTAATTACACAGTTTTGAAATATGTAATTTGTTAGTAAAATTGAATTGAATAAGCATCAAAATGTCACCTTTGCAATTTTCACAATTTATTTGTAAATCATGTTTCGGGTGATTTCTAAATGGTATGAGTTTCTCTGGTATGATTTTCATTAAATTGGATGCTGACTTGATATATTTTCTTCAAAAAAGAGTAATAATGATTATTCACATACATAAATTTGTACATGTTTAGAAAAATGGTCTATAAAAGAATCAGTAGGAAAATTAACTCTGTGCAAGAAAAACACAAATTGCCAAATTATGATAATTAATACTATAAATGGCAGTGCAGGTCAAATGCCATACTTCAAACCATATGTTATTACATGCTGGTCATTTGTAGTAGTTATTTTTATTTTACTCAGTTTATGAAACTGATGTCCATGTTGTTGAACAATGTGTTGTGAAAATTCAAAATTAGGAAGATGAAATTACCAATGTTATATATTATGATGTATTATGTATATTTTCAGTTCACAAAAATTGGGAAAGTATTTTTGATGTAGTTATTGACTACAAGAGGTCAATTTAGCCAACATACTGGAAACTTATGGAAAAGAGTTTTCCAGTGAAGGATTGATTTGATCCAATTAATACTTCATTGTGAAATTACAGTAAGCCACTTGCCACTTTTGAATGCTAGTACCTTCAGATTTGTTTCAATTTATAAAATCATGTAACTTATACAGGTATTTTTAGTACAATGTACTATTAAACAACATTTGATACCCAGAATTTAAGATCATCAAACGTAATAATTCACTACATGTGCTGGTTGACCATTTTGAGAGTGCAAGTGGCTTATTGTTTCTCAATAGTATTTGGGGGTAAAGTCCTCGTCTATTAATATACACAGATGATCAATCTTCATGTTATTTTTGAAAGATGTCAAAAAAAGGTAGACTTTAACCTCTCCTTGTCAATGAAAAGTGATTAGACTCAAGGGGATTTTTTTTCAAAACAAAGGCTGAAGGATAATTTGTTTTATCCACTATATTGAATGCAATCTCTACTTAAAATTTCACAAGAGTAACTAACTATCTTACAGGGACCATGGCCTAGTATGGGTGTATTGGAGATTTAGATTTTCTATCGTTGTACTAGATAACTGAAAAGAAGGGCAAGCATGCATGGTTCACCACTTTAAGAAAGACAATTACAAGAATGGTTACTTCATAGTATTTGATGTTTCATAGTAATTTTCTTACATGCCATCAAAATGCTAGTGAAATCAAATCCATATATTCGAAAATTGGAAAAAATAATTAGAGGTGATCTTAAATTATTTTTTCCAGTAAATTTACCTTTTAATCTGCATGCATTCGTATCTCTTCAGTTATCTATATCAACAGACTTTGTAGTTTGGTAAAATATTAAGTATTTGGAGAAAAAATAAATATTTGAGTACATTGTGCAATGAAAAAGCAAATTTATATTAATATTTTTCTGAAATAAGTTCACATTGTACTAAATTATGATCAAAATTGATCATGGTTTTGGATTATAGAAGAGTTTCTGTTCCTTATGGCTATATTGTTTTATGTTTAATTCTGAAAATATGACATTGAAAAAAGGAAGTGATCGTGTTTCTATGCAATACAAATATTCACCTGGTTAGATATGTGTCACTTTCTGTAAGGCCGCAATGTTCTCAAATCAAGTCAGAAGCTATCATGGACATATGTTATGGGTTCAGATTTTCTATAAACCGAAAGGTATAAAGTTGTATAAACTTTCACATCCACTGTATGTTGAGAGAACAATGTCGTCAAAGTATAGTTGTGTAGCACTATTATTACAAGATGTAATCTATTATGTCCACAGAGAATATGGTAAAGATTTGAAATCTTTGCCCCGTTTTCGGCAAAAAAATGTTTTTCTGTGTTGCCCTCATTGTACGTTCCTTGTCAAAAAAAGAAAATTAAATAAATCATGGTCAACAAAGCATCCACATTTTTCGATTGGTGTGTTTTGAGTTAACAGGTCGAAAATGCACCCAAATTTGGTAGTTGGGTGCTTTTAAAAAAATACTTTACTGACCATCTGACTTAAATTGTGCAAAACTTTCACTCAAGAGAAACACAACAATTTTCTTTTTTTGTGGCCTTATATATTGTAGTCAACTCATCAAATGAGTTAGACATGGCATACTGGACAAATGTTGCATATTCATGAGGGTAAACTCATGACATAGTGGTAAAATGTTGCATATTCATGAGGGTAACTCGTAGTAACAATAGTGCTACATTAATACACTCTTTGGAACCAAACGCCTTACTTTCATGTCCTAATTTTACCAATCTCTCTTCATCAACATAGCTTTATTTTTTTTCTTCTGTTTTTTTTTCCTTTCAATTTCTTGGTGCTGTGTGTTATACCGCTCAACTATTTCATTCATCGTCATTTTGTAGAAAACGGCCATAATATATGGCCATGCATTTGTTTCTGTACAGTGCGTTTGAAGAAAATAAGCTTATAGCAAACATTTTGTGTCAACTCATTGGAAAAAAATAGAAAAAAATAAGTGGTTTTGCCGTGTGAATATTTTTCATAGTTGGTTAATAGCAAACAAATGTATTTAATACGCCTGTAAACTTTGAACAGAAAAAAATATGTACCAACTTTCGATGCGTACATGTTAATATTGCATTTTAAATGAAATACTGTAAACTGGAATTGTACTCAACAACTTGCATGGTTCATTCTTGTTTGCCTATAAATTTGCTGTAAAATGAACTTGCACCTCTAATATATTGGGTTATTTTAACCTTTTTTTCTGTTTCTTTAGAGGGTTAAGTTCATTTTGTGAAACCATGACAGGTTGTTGAGTATGAAATCCTTGTAAACCCAGAAATTGCTTAAGTTCTTGTAATATAGATATGGTGGGCATATAGGCCAAAAATGAATGTAGACAACATGTATATAAAACAAAAAACAATCAAATCATTTACATACAATTCATCAAAATATTTTGAAGAAAAGAGAGAGAAAAAAAGATAAATGCTTAATCTCATGTGTTTACCTGTAATGATTAGTTAAATAATTATTGGAGACTGCTGTGCATTCTCCTGGTTTGCTCTATAGAGGGCAGTGTTTTATACAATGCATGCTGCTTAACGTTTGCTAGGTACAAATGTACTCCTAAAAAACAACCCTGTTTAATGATTATCTGGGCTTGCAAATATTGGGATTTGAAGTGTACATGTATATGGTATTTCTGGGAAATAAAAATGCATTATGGATTGAGCTTATAAGAATATGACAGTTGTTTTGTGTGTTTTATTTTGAATTGAAGTTTGAAACAAAAGGTTGAGGAGGCTGAATTTCCCTTATATCGGCATACCTCCAGTCCTCCAAACCAATTTGATTTACAGATCTGAACGGAAATATTGACAGTATTTATAAACTGTCTCGTAACTCAAGTTTATTGTCAAGTTGATTAATTAACAACTTGTGTTTGTTATTACAATGAGACCTTCCAGTGCTGATGCAACAGTATATAGCAAACAAAAGCCTAGTCCATCCAGATGGACAGAGTGACAGACAGGAAGCGACGAAGCGAGCGTTCTCTTCTCTTTCACAGTGAGTCCATCTGGATGGACTAACAAAAGCCGGGCAAATGAGAGAAGCTCATTTTGTCCAACAATTGCTAACATGTTCACTGCTTCACCCACTCTATGCTATTTTATGGGCTAAGCATCAAAGAAATAAATGAAAGGTCCATCTTTCAAACAGTAAGAGAACTAGAATTTGGTGTCCTATGCAGTACATATATGTTGAAAATTTAGCGTCACACATTTGAAGTTATGTACCTGCGACACTACCTTGTTGTTCCTTGTCCTTTGTGTTTGTTTTAAAATTTCCAAGGATGAGCCAATTTCAACATGCTCGCTGCTTCACCCACTCTAAACATCAAGACATAAACGTGAGGTTATCTTTCAAAAAGTAAGAGACCTAGAATTTGGTGAATATTGAAATTTTAGCGTCACATATTCAGAGTTACAGTGGAAACTCGATAGTACGAGATCGCTTAAAACGACAACCCGTATAGTACAAGCAGTCACGCTTGGTCCCAA